>CAJJDO010000176.1:84201-94763 GCA_905183005.1 Paramecium pentaurelia
GAAAGTATTCATGGCAATATATACCATTATTCATACCTAACTCCTTAGTTTTTATAAATTTTCCATCATTATCATTTAATTCATAAATTATCAAATTCTCATCATTTTAAGGCTAAAAAACAAATTTATTATTATTAATAAAACATAATCTAAATCCATAATTATCTACATTTATTGTTTGTATCTTTGTTAATAATTATGAATCTTCAAAAAAATGTGTTGCATATATTAAGATTTTATTATCATAACCACAAGAGATAACTGTATTTTAATTTTCATTCATACTAATTCCATATACAGCACTAGTATGATCAGTTAATTTTTATTTGCAAATCCATTAATTATCTTTTTTAATCCAAACATTCATAGTGCTATCATAACTACCAGTAATAAAAAGACTTTCATCAGAATTTATTGTGTAACATATAATACCCTTCTAATGATTTAATAATTTGTAACTTTTTAATGGTTTTGCTAATAGGCACTAAGGCCATATAGAAATTGAACCATCTAAACTTGTAGAAACTAAATTATTAGACTTTAACATAAATCTTAACATTGAAATCTCATTTCTATGACCTAATAATGTATTAATTAACTTTATCTTCTCTAATGTGAACCAATATACCTTGATTATTAACAATTCTCCAACTGCTATAGTATTGCAATCTTTACTAAAATCTATTGAATAACAATTCTCAATTTAATTGATTGATAAATGTTATTGTAATTAGTATATAACTTTCATTTAATCTGAATTCTCTTGTTTATTATTAACAATATTCTTTGGAAAAAATTAATATTTCATATAATTATTAATATGCCTATAATTTTCTATTATTCATAAAAATTGGAATACCTTTTATAACATATAAATAAAAATTTTAATCATTATTATATTATCACAAATGGATACAATTTCTATATCATTATTTATTTTTAGAAATTAATCCTATCAATTTCTTAAAGATATTGAAAAGATTATAATTTGCTCCTCTCATATCATTATTATTCCTATTTACAATTTGTTTCAACAAATTATGGACTCAAAAGAAATGAATAATATAGTAACATTCTAATTTTCTTCCGTTTTTCTTGAATTTGTTATTCTCTAATATTTCCAATTTCGTAATATGGGATCATCCTTATTTCGTTCCTCAAACACCTATTTTTTATACTCTTAAATTGAATCCTACCTACATCAAACAAATATTTATTCATGCAGATCATTTTTACTTAAAAATGGAAATCTAAGAAAAATTGGTGGAAGGCAAAAATTATTATTTAAGTACATGCTGTGAAAAACTATAAAAAATATGATAAATATTTATATTGTTACAACTCTTTTTGAATCAGTACTTTTTAAAGTATAAATTATCTGTTACTCTTCTACCAAGTGATTTTATTTCAAAAGAAAAAATAAGATATCAAATTTGAATTAAGTTAAGGATTTATGATAAATAAGAAAAATAATTTTATTAAATTATTATATTCTGTTATATATTTTCATTGATTACTCTTTCATCTAGCACTTAATATTCTATGTTATAATTTTAGAATATATGGAATATTTTCAAATAAATTGACATTAATTTAATAATAAAGACTTAAATAATAAACAATAAAAATTATTCTAAAGTGCAATTTAAATGTGTATATTCATCTTTTATTGTTCATAGAATAGAATAATATTATTCAGAACGTTCCAAATAATAAGAGCCAATAAAAACAAAAATTATTAAACCAATAATCAGAAAAATCAAAAAATAAAAGAGGAATAGATTTCTAGAGGATTTAATTAAATTACATCTGCAAAATTTTTAGGAAAATAGTCTTATTAAATTGTTAAATACTTAAAGAATATATCATAATTTATGAATTATAAGTAGTCTCATTAAATATATTTTAAAATTGTAATTTAGTTTTTTATTTAAAAAACTTTTATTTACTTTTATATTCAATTTTTTTTGATAACTAAATCATTTTGCTCTATTCTTTTCTTCATTATATTTTCTTAAAATTTTTAAAATATCCCTGTGCTTTTTGTTGTTTGTAAAATATCTGTGTTTAATTTAAAATCACATTAAAGTTATGTATATAAGCATACTAAAAATAGTTAAGAAATTTTAGAATTATTTATATTTTAATATGAATCCTTATATTGATCTCAATAGATTATCACATATAGAAAAACCTCAAGAGGGTGCAAGGATTTAAGAAATAGATGGAATCTAATGGGATTATACAGATATTCCGCCTAGAAAAATAAAAAAAAAGTTCATAATTTCTTATGAGAATCAAAATGAAATAAAGTATATTTAGGATGGATCTATTATAAGAATGTAGTAGTTCATAATTAAATTAGAGATTATATCAAAGACTAATAGATAAAATAGGAGGTTTTAACCAATTTGGAATAGATATAATATTTATTTTGGTTTGGAGAATATGGAAAGAATAATGAAAAAATAGATAAATGGATAGCCACATGGAAGGGATAAACCTTAGTAGATGTTGGTGGCTATTACTCAGATAAAGGATTAAAGTAAGGTCTATGGAAAGAATTAATAAAGAATTATTGGAGGTTAATTAAATTTATTTATTAATAAGTAAAGCATAGGTGTATGAAATTGGAAAATATAAGAATAATTTGAGGAAAGGCACATGGAAATACATTTATATGGATTAGGAAATGTATTATAAATTTACTAAGTTTAGTGGTGGGGGAAAATACAATTAGTAAGGTTAAAGAAATGGTAAATGGATAGAGTTAAATGATTAATTTTCTTAATATTCATAAATTACACATATTGGTTTATATCAAAATGGTAAAAAAGTTGGTAAATGGGATATTTATTATAGAAAAGATGTGGATCAACCATTTGAACTTATGTAATCATATTATGTATGAATTATTTAGTGGGGGCGGATTATATGATGAATCAGGCTCCATAAAGATTGGAAAATGGAACGAACTAAGCATAGGATATGATAATTTCTCTTAAGTTATATATAGAGGTGAATATTAAGATGGTAAGAAGGTTGCTAAATGGGATATTTTATTTCGAAAAGATGAACAGGAAACATATGAAAAATTGTATTTCTTTCAATCAAATTGTATAGAGGAGGTGGATTATATGATGATGAAGGTCATAATAAGATTGGATATTGGACTGAATTAAGTGACGAATTTAATTAGGGCTCATAAATAGTTTTTTATGGAGAATATTAAAATGGGAAAAAAATTAATAAATGGATTACTAAATAGGAAGGAGAAGAGATGTAACATAATTTGTTAAAAAAATAATTTTTAGCGGAGGGGGATCGTATGACGAAGGAGGTTCAATTAAGGTTGGAAAGTGGATTGAATTGAGGGAAGAATACGGAAAATGGTCCTAGGTTATTTATTAAGGTGAATATAGAAATAATAAGAAAGTTGGTAAATGGGAAATATTGTATATGATGAATGGAAATGAACAACTTGAATAAATGTAAAAATAAAATAGAAATTTAGTGGTGGTGGATTATATGATGAATTAGGTTCTTATAAAGTTGGATATTGGACAGAATTGAGTGATGAATTTAAATATGATTCATAAATAGTTTAGTATGGTGAATATTAAAACGGGAAAAAAGTTAATAAATGGATTACTAGTTTCGAAGGAGATTATTTGTAACCTTATCTTATTAATAATAAATATTTTAGTGGTGGAGGATCATATAATTAAGCAGGTTCAATTAAGGTTGGAAAGTGGATTGAATTGAAAGATGGATTTGATCGATGGTCTCAAGCTATTTACTATGGCGAGTATGAAAATGGAAACAAAATAGGTATTTGGGATGTATTTTTTTGGAACCTCCTAAAGCAATAATTTGAATTGATGTAATTATCAAAATAAAATATTTTAGTGGTAGTGGATCATATGATAAAGGATGTTAAATTAAAATTGGAAGGTGGAATGAGCTTAGTGAAAGATTCAGAGATAATTCTTAAGTCACTTATAATGGTTGTTACAACAGAGGTAAAAAAATTGGAAGATGGGACATCTTGTACGAAGGAATCAATTAGTAAATAATAAGAATTAGCCTAATTTTTAGTGGTGGAGGATAATATAATGAAGATTCATTAAAGATTGGAAGATGGATTGAGTTAAGCGAAGGTTTCTCAAATTCTTCTTAAATCACTTATAATGGTGAGTATAAAAAAGGAAAAAAGGTTGGTAAATGGGATATTTATTATAAGAAGACTTATGGAGCTTATAACTATGAATAGATGTAGATAAAAAATATATTTTAGTGGGGGTGGATTATATGATGAGGAAGGCACAATAAAGATTGGTAGATGGATTGAGGAGTGCGATAGTTTTAATGAATATTATTAAGTCATTTATAATGGCGAATATAAAAACAGCAGAAAGGTTGGCAGATGGGATATTTTTTACAGAAAGCCAGGCCAGCAACAATTTGAAAAAATGTAAATATTGTTAGATAAAAATTCTAGTGGTGGTGGATTATATCATCAAGAAGATTCATTGAAGACAGGGTTGTGGATTGAATTGAGCAATAGTTTTAGTAAGGAATTATAATATATTTATCATGATGAATTGAAGTAAGGGAAGTAAGAAAGTCAATAGGTGGAAATGGATTTGCCATCTAATAAAATAAGTGAATAAATTCAATAAGATAATTGAATAATTATAGAAGTATTATTATAAAAATAGTTATCTTGGCTATAAAATTTTTCCTTGAGTGTTGTTGTTGTATTAGACTTTAAATATTTAACAAAAGTTTTTTTTTTGAATACTAGTGAATATTTCTGCTATTCTCAAATTAATCCTATATTTTTCGATAAATGAAAACATTTCAAAATGTTTTAAATTTCTTTAAAAATGAGTAAATTTACTTTGTAATCACGATACATTAACATATATCTAAATAATTAATCAAATAAACTATGCCTGTTCTTCTTTTAGGGCATTTAAAAAACAAGATTGAAAGAAATAAACTTAATTTCTCAAACAAACAAAAATAGTATTAGATAAGTATATTAAAAATACAATATATGCAATTAATTATTGGAGCTTATAGAATCCTATTTGAAGACAAAAGTAGATAAAATTCCCATAATCAAAAAATAAATTATAAGAGAATAAATTGATTCAAATAAAATAATAAGGAAACAGAAAACTAATCAAAAATTAACATGTAACAAATAACATTTACAACTGTTATTTTTATTCTTCAATAATCATATTTTATTCAACCATCAATTCTTCCTTAGATCCATTTGCACCCAGGTACCAACATTTTTACCATTCTTATATTCACCAGTTTGAAGTCTTAAATTTGATTTTTTAAACCCATCAATCAACTCAATCCACATCTCAATCTTAATGCTCTCCCCTATCTAGTCATACGATCCTCCACCACTTTAATTTTTTTTAGTTAATACTTTTACATCTATAGAAAAAGGCTATACACTTTCTTTTAGCTATTAAATGAAAGACATAAACCACATCATATTAAATTCATTAGTGAATAGTAAGAATATATATACAAAGAACTAAGGAATTTTATTTAAAGCTTTTTCAACATTTTTTCTCCACATTACAGCCTCATAGAATGGCTAATTCTTAATTTACAAAATTGCCTTGGGATCAATAGTAACAGTTTCATATTTAAATACTTATGTAGCTAAATTGTCATAAAATTTTGATGTATAACTCTTGAATTTTAAGTATGTAACAGAACTAAACTCTCTTTTTACTACATCAGTGAATTCCTTTACAAATAAATATAAACAAATCATTACAATATCCCAAATCTTAAAAATGTTAAATATTGCAAATAATAGAATATAAGACAGTTATTTTAAAGTTGAAAAGTTTAAATACACGCTGTTAAAATATTACAAATGATACAATTTAAAATACTGGATTAATGATAGTCAAAACTATTAATGCATATATAAATATATCATCTTCATTATTTAAATAGAAAAGTGAAATAATTTATAAGGATCCATTAAAAAATGACCAAATTCTTTGAATAGTTGCTTAAAATGAATTCAATTTTTTCCATTATTCATAATAATCATACAAATTCTTCACTAATTAAATATTTCCTAATGATTTTTGAAATAGATCTTTTTAGTTATATGAGCAATTTGAATTTTTGCTTCATCAATTATTTTCTATAATGTACCTTACAAAATATAATCAATTATTTACGAATAATAGATAGACCAATTACTAATACTTCTATTAAGTGTTGATCCTCTTTAGTGAATTGACATCAAGGCTTTGGAGAAATTTATATTTAATTATTTTTCAAAAGCTAGTTCAATTTGATTGCTTATTAGCCAGTAGTAATTTTTGGATTTTCAATAAATTATATCTATTTTACTTTCTCCTCTTCTGCATTAAAATCAATTAATTCATCATTCCATAATTTCTCAAGATTTAATTCATTTTAACTTTAAAGTTTAAAATTTATCTCCCAAAGTATCCTACAAAAATGCTTCACAATTTTAATTATAATATAAAAGACTTATTTATTCTACTTTAATCAATTTAAAACTATTAGCTAAATATTATAAAGTAACAACCTCATATTAATCAATACTTCATCAAGAAACTTATTATTTGAATCATACATCTCTTCTTTTAATAAGAATTGAATTTACTTGGATTAATATGAAAATAAAAAGATTAAACAAATTCAATATATTTTAAAACAGCTTTTAATAGTTATTTAGTTTCTTAAATAAACTTTAATTTGATTATCTTCAATTTAAATTAAAGTTCTGTTTGAATTTATCTATAATTTGTAGTGAATACAATAAATTATAATTCCATAAAGTAATAGATTAAATTACTTATTAATAATAAAAAAACTAATCACATTAAATCCATCCCAATTTCTGCTCCTGTGTTATAAAAGCCTTATATTAAGAATTAAGGAATAGTTTGAATTGTCATTAAAATCATCATTGAGACTAAAGCAACACGATGGATTATTAAATCCCTAAATATATTTACAGGTTTTGCTCTGTCTTTAAAAAGCACAAATAAATGGATTTCTAAATTTATCTTCACTACTTAATTACAAGTATTTATTAATCTCACTAAATGAAATCTATTTTATTGATTTTTCTTTGTTGAAATAATAAATAAAGGGAGCTATTTTAAAATAACTCAATGCTCCCATAAATAGTTTAAAATATCAATACAAATGCTTTTTTATCAACTTCCCTGAATTTATAAGCGTACATTTAAATATTTAAACAGTTGCACCATTATATTGAGAAACTTTTCCTGATGTTTTCATTTAATTAAAGAAAATTACTGTTAAATGGAATTTTTTTTCTAAATATTTAAATTAGGAAAAGCCTTTATAATTAATATTGCGAAGTTGGTTTGTTATTTTTATAAAATGTCAAATTTTATTCAGTTGAAATCTAAAATAAGAAAATTTTCATTTTTTTATTAACAATTGTATAAAAATAAAATAACACAATTAAAATCTTTATTTTTGTATAGAGTATTATACATATTTTAAATCATGATAACAAAAATAAACTTCAAAGATGAATGCGTTTATTCAGTTGGATTCTAATGTAGTCAGCAGAATTATAATAGTTAAGACTTATCAACTAAATATTTCAATTATATCAAAGAGTCTTCCATTTTTTAAATTGATACTCTGCTTTCTTATATGGAATAGATAATAGACTTATATCGAAGCAAGGATATCAACCTAGTAAGAAGGCAGAATGAGATTTAAGGATACCATCAATTATTGAATTTGGTAAAAGTATCTGGATGATCATAGTATAGCAAGAAGGTAAAATGTAAAGAGAAACAAAGCAATGTCTTTTGAAAAAAATATTGAAATATTCATGAGTATTTGAATTCTAATAATAAATGTCTCTATTCTTTACTCATTTCAGGAAATTCAAGACTAAAATTTTACAAATGGAGAGAAAAATCATTATTGGAAATTTAGAAACAACATTAAGATATTGAAATTGCAGATTAATTCAGGGAGCAGCCAAAATTAAACATGAGCTTGGAATCCTACAGTTCAGGACACCTAAATATATAGAATGAAATCAAAAATTTTGTAGAAAAAATAGATATGAATAAATATTCAGATATCTTAAAAAATTTAATTAAGATTTAAATTTATCATCAAAAATGAAGAACTCAATAATTTTTGTAAAGGCCCTTTAAATTTCATTATGCAGCTCTGTTTTAACATTTAATAAAAAGGCATCCTTCAATTAAGCAACTTATTGATGTTTTACACTTTGTCAAAGAATAATTTAATTCTAAGAAAACACTCAATCTAAATAGTTAATCTAATCCATAAGAATTAATGTATTCTTATCATATTAATATCTTTGCTTGAAGGCTAGCTATTTCTAGGATATTAGCTTACGAATTAGGTTATATAATAGGGCTTTATCTAATGTAGTTTAATTGTCATAGACATCTTATTTTATTAGTACATTTCTTCTTACGACTAAATTTTCAACACAAAAATTATGAGATAAGAAATTTTACCTAATATATACTAAATTCGGAAAAAAGATACAGATAGACTTTTTAATAAAAATACTATTTCTCATGGTACCTAGATCTAGGTTCATCATATAGTGTTTCCTGATAAGGCTCTGACTTTCTATGGATCTTAAACAAGAATGGATCTCCTTTTTACCATCAAGAGTTTCGATTTAATCTTCTATTTTTCTTGTATTATATTTTCTAATATTTAACAAACAAGAAGTGATTGGAAATGAAAGAATTTACTTTTCGCAATTACATATTCTCGATGCCATTTAATTCTTTTATATGAGGACATCTTTGCGATTATTGATGATAGAGTTTTCGATTTATTGGAAAAAGAAAAATGGTTTTTTAAAAGAAAGAAAATGTCTCTTAATATTGATAAGCCCAAGCTTCAATACACTAAAAGGTTTAGATTACTTAAGTCCTCCTCAAAAAAGATGATCAATCTTACCAGCTTAGGTAAAATACGCACTCTTTTTTCATAAAGAGTTTTTAAATCTGAAACTCTTCAAATTTTTGGAAGATTATGAATATGTTTTTTCTTCTTAGTATTTAAGCTCTCCAATTTCCAATTCAAAGTGCTTCAAATAACTCCCTTCCAAATCAATAGATATTAATTACTCCTCTAAATGGTATAATGTATAGATTAATATAAGAAATTTTACCATTATAAAATATTGATCAATTAAGCATATATTAAGTCTATCAAAACAATAATACAAGTATGAGAATCAATATATAGTTTTTTGTATTATTAAAAATTATCAGCATAAGAACATATTCTTTATGATAATTTGTTATTTCCTAAAAGATTACTTTATAGAACTATAAATTAGCTTGATATATTAATTGGACTTTTACTTATATTTAACTTTTGTTATTTTAAGAAGGAATTCCTTTTCATTTAAATTCAATATATAAATTTCTTTTTCCCTACCTGATAAATATGATCATTGTATTTATGATTATCATGCACTAAATAAGTCTAAATTAGGGGTATTCTTAAAGTATTAGCCTCAATATGATCAATATTTTTTATGTCCGCCTTTTCAAATTCATGGTATTCAAATCCTCAATATTTTTAAAAAAAATCTCTTTTTAGATTATTATTTCTAAATACTTCTTTCAAAGCTAAATTCTATAATTGAATTTTTGGTATTTATATGATCAATAATAATTTGCTTCTTAATAATAATTTTAATAGATATAGAAAATGTAGATTAGATGTACCTAAGCTGATCATCGAAATCAATAGATAATTGGACTTTGCATAGATAGCAAATGCCCAAATTAAAGACCTTATTGTCATTTTTGCTTGCCTCAACATGGTCAACATCTTGAAAGATTAACAACTTAAGAACTTTTTAATGAATGGATTTAACTACGAATCCTTAGTGTTCAAAATGTATAAAAGAATGTTTAAGAGTGTAAATTATCTCTTGATTGTCTTCTCAATTTTTTGATTCCTTATCTTAACTTTAATATATAGTAATTCTCAGAAATAGGAATTTCATAGATTGATAAAATTATAAAAGGGTATTGTTAATGGGAAGGTTGCGAAGAAATATTATTTAAACAACTTAATTAGTCTATTGAATAAATCAAATAGATAATTGATTAGATATTAAAAAAAATAAAGAATCAAACAAATGAAAAGGAATAGTGTAATTTAAAATTTCAACATTTAGAAGGAAAATAATTAATATTTTAATAGTCATAACAACTAAGTAACTTTAAAACAAATTCAGACCAATGCTCCTTTGAGCTCATGAATTAGCAATCAATTAAATAAGATAAATATTCTCATGCTATAGCTTTTAATAAAGATTTATCTATCGTATTAGCTGGATGTAAAAAGGACATTAAAGTATTTGAATATCAATAAGGAAAATTGATTCAAGTTTAATTGTTGAGTAAGCATACAGATGATGTGTTTACTTTAAATTTTATGAAAAAGACAAATAATTTTGTATCTGGAAGTTTAGATAA
>CAJJDO010000176.1:106567-117548 GCA_905183005.1 Paramecium pentaurelia
AATATAATTTATTAAATAGACATAAGTCTAAAGATGAAATAATATAATTATATTGCGATGTCAAGTATTATAATAAAAATTCTTTTAGTTGTGTAATCAATTATATCTTTAAGTTATTACCAAATATATTCAACTAATAGTTAAGGTTTTGGACAGCCAAATAAGTCACAATCATCAATTAAAATTTAGAAATAAATATTTAATGAAAAATATAGAGCAAAAACTTTAAAATAATTATTAAGACTTTGTTTCTAAACAATTGCTAAACATAATCATAAGTATAATAGAGGCAGATTTTTTATTGGTAGTAATGCAAAAACACCACAATTAATTGTCAAAATAATTATGTTATCGAAGGGTGTTAAAACTACTAAATTTATAGTTAGTATTCTCAACAAAACAAGTTTTTTAAGCAAATGCTAATAAGGAATGTACAATTTTAATTTTGAAGAGCTTATTTGGCGATGAAAATCAAATATTTGTAGAAAAAAATAATCTTAAAAAATTCTTTGAAAAAAGACCACTACTCGAGGCTCATCCTTCGTTGCAGAAAAGGGTCTTAAAGGCTACGAACCCAGAAGCCCAAATAGCTTCCCCATGCAGGTCTTGTTGTTATAAGGCGTATTTCAGGGCAGAACGGCGGTCAGTAGGTAAAGGGAATCCAAAATCAGAACTCGAAGTCATGGCTTGGAATCAGGAGGGGCCCTGAGAGAGTGAGCATGATCAATGCCAATGTACAGCTATGGAGGTGGCATTTACACCCTTTAGTAAACAGTCTGACGCACTGAAAATATTAAACTGAGTTGTGACCCACTATATATACCCAAAATTAATATTAAATAATCTTAAGATTACTAATGTGATGCTGCTTGCTCTAAGAATGTCAAAGATATAGTGATTCTTATGTTTCAAAGTTATAACTTTCTAAGAAACATAATTTAGAGATTTTTGTATTAAAGGTATTTTTGGATTTGTAAATATAAGAATAAAGAAAATTCAATTGGACCTTGTCTTCCATAAAATTGAAATTAATGCTTAAAATGGAATTTGCATACTTCATATTAAAAAAAATTTATTAAAAAATGCCCAAACTATATCTAAAAGTTAATTTGTAAGTTATGTGTTGATGAGTATTAATATTATTATTATATAGTAATTTTATCATTACGTAAACATTAGTTAGAATTTTCACATATGATTTGATTGCTTCAATAATAAAGGTATTTCAAAATTTATTGTAGATTTAGAGAATTCAATTTAAGGTAAATATATAAATTATTCAACACATAAATAATATTATAAAGCTTCTTCTTAATGTACTGCTGATGATATAATGGCATGCACTTAAAATTCTCTTTATCAGTATATTGGATGAAAATAATCGATTGGAAATAATATATAAAATCATCATTTTCCATTTAATCCTCTATTATTTAATATTAGATTCTACTGACTATCATATTTAGAGTTATCGAATTGAATTAAAAGAGTATTTATTTAAGAACAGAGTATGCTTAAGAACAATCAGTTCTTGAATATTAATTTAAACTTGAATTTGATACTTAATTTGATTGAATAAACAGTATAATGAATTTAGGTCCTTTTATCTAAAAAACAATCTTATACTAGGATTAAATTCAAGAACAAAAATTTAGAATAATTTCAGAAACCAATTAATTAATGTAATTTAATTGAGTCTATCTAAAACTTACAGTAATAGTAATATGAAATTTCAATTCAGAGATATATATATATATATATATATATATATCATTATAAATTTCAACTTAACAAATAAAAACAACAAGATTGAATGAGAATTTATAATTAGTACATTTTATTGAAATTTTAATTGCAATACCAAATGTATCTATTATTATCTGTATTGGTATTTTGATTAATAGCGTTATTGATAGTGCTAGTAGAAGCTTTGCATGTAACACAATTATTTTTTGATTCATTCCAAGTCTATGAGTACAGTGTTGTTGGCTTATAGTATTACTCTGTTGTAAGAGTGGATGGATCACCAACTGCACATACATAATACGCAAATATTGCTTGATGCACGTTAAAAATTTTTGAATGGATTACAAGTAGTACCTGAGCCAACTCCAGGTCAATCCATTGGTTGAAATTTAGTTGTAGTAGTAGTTCCACTTATATTAGATGACCATTTATATGGCCTTAGTGTACTGTTGCAAGCATATTCATCATTATTATCAGTTCACAGGATTTGACATTATAGCATGTAGATTATTTGGATCAGGAACAGTTGATCTTGGAGTAAATGCACATTTACAATCAGATCATCTTGATTTGCATGATAATTTATTCTTAGAACAGGCACATCTAACTTAATTTTACAAAATTGAGTTCATTAATAACATAAGCGTTTTTTGGAGATGCTTTGATTTTTATGTATTCTTTAGATTAGTATGATTTAGTTCTTGTTGTTGCTTCAACTGTTACATCAAATTCACTTGGGACCTCAACTTAACCCTTTTTAAAAGCTGCTTCACTTCGATAAAAAACACATGTAGATCTAGGAACACATCTACCTTCATCAGTTTACAGAATCCACTCTTAGCAACTTAAGCTAAACATTCAGTATCAGAAGAAGCAGCTTTATTTTGAAATTATCTCAGAATACAATATTTTCCAGTCCATTAACAACATTTATCAGTACTTCATTTTCACAACCTGAAGGGATTAGATATGAAAAACAAGTTTCTTTATCAATACATTTAGTTCCATCTGAAACACAAGTAGAACCCCAACTAGTACATGCTGATAAGTTAGCATCATTTATATTACTATATACTGTGTAATCTTTGAATTTACCTTCTGGAACCATCCACATTAAGTATCATTAATACCTAATGTGCATGAAAAAACATTATCGTAGTTATCGCATAGTGTAATCACTTTGTAGACTGAATTTGTTAGAACACAGTATTCAGAATAGGCTTAGCAAACTTTAAGAATATCTGTACAATTGTAATATATAAACATGTATTTCCAAAGCTATTCTATAAGCAGAGTTCAGAGTTTCCACTAAATACATCCAGCAAACCAAGTGTTGCATGCTTCATTTGTAGTTAATGTTATATCTCTACATTATTTATAACTGCAAGCAAATTCAAAAGCATATTACTGATTTTTCAGTTGTATTACCAGCTTAACAATTAGATTGGAATATTTATGATGAGCATATTCCTTTAGCAGATCTATTGGTAGTAAGAGTTCGATTTTATCTTCACAATTTTATGAGTTATAATAGATTTATCATAATCTTCAAATGAGAAGAATCTCTGCAAAAAATGACTATTAAACCAGATCCTTTTCTATCTATTTTTAATGGGGCATTCGCAAAAATAGTTTCACCATATGTATTTAATGAAACTGTGTGCATTAAGTTCTGCCCATTAACATGATGTACATGATGTTTGAGAAGCTTAATCTCCTCATCCAAGATTTTCTTACAAGTTATACTAGATGTTTTAAAAGTTGGATGATAATCTGAAAATTATTGATCTGTTGGAAATGTGTTAGGAGCTTTAACATGTTTCATCAATTCGTTTACAGAATGAAAATTAGTTTCCAAAATCCGTACATTTTGTTCAATAAGTAATACATAATTCAGCCGAAGCTGGAGATGGTCAGAATTTTTAACATTTAGCTTCTGTAGTACCTGTATCATACGAGCATATCCTATCTTCAAAAATTTCCAACATCTGTTTCACTGGCTCTGAACAATTTGATTTCATTGCTTCCCTTAAATCCAGAAAAAATTATTTATGTTTCCTTATATGCTATGGAAGCAGCACTTTTAGGTACATATCCCACTCCTTTGTATAAACATCCTGATAAGAAATTTTCATAGTCTTCGTAGGCAAATCTTTACATTGTTAATTTCTGCAAGCTATTTTACATGTAGTAGAATCTCCAAAGCATTCCTTATAATCTCCTGAATATTACTCGCATTTTTCATTCGTACCATAATAAAAAGAGCATGCCTCAGTTTTATGAATTCAGCCTTTACCTTTATAGAAAAATCAGGATGCATTTTGAACAGTAGTAGCAGTTACATTCAAATCACAAGGTAGAGGTAGAAGCAAGAGTTCATTTTTGGAGGTTGACTTATTAATAACATTTAATGCCCAATCACAATAATTAAGATATCTGATTTATTATGCGCATGTTTTTGTTTCAGCTATATAATTTTAACATTTTGATGTATATGTAAAAATATACCTTACATTCTTTTTCATAATTTAAAAAAATAGGTGTTGCAACATCATTACATGCTCTTTACTTACGCTTAGGATTACTAGTATTTTTCTTGGACCCTTATATTGTTCTTTAATCAAAATCAGTATAATTTGTGAGGCCAGCTGTTATTGTTGTGCATCAATCGACACTCTCAACTGGATTATAACAAACAGCTACTTGAAAAATGGTCACAAGTACAATATTAATCAACTGCCCCAGCAGAAATAAGTATTATTTTTCATCAGTGTATGTTATTATGTATAACTGGCACATGCAACTATTGTACAACAAGCTCCTTTATAAAATTTATAGTTCTTTATTATACATCAATTATACAACTTCATTTTCCTACATAGCAATCTGCTTATAAAATACGCTGATGAAATAGTGTGGTGTTGTTTTTTAGAATTATATGCATTATATTTAACAGTTTTTATATAATCAGATTTCAAGGTTGATCAAAAAACAGCTTAACATGCATTCATTCTGGTATTCTTCGAAGAATCAACATATTTTGTTTTTTTAGGAATACATTTTTAATTGAAAATTAACATTTTCTATCATTTAATATTTTATTACATTCTATGGTGTTGGCAGGTGAAATGAACTCTTCACAAGTGTCTATATTAGAACATTTTGTTGTGCTTACACCTGCATTAAATGAACATTTAGTTGGAGTAATTGCAATTCTGAACATTCCATTTCACAATATAAGTTTCTCTTTAACTCCAGTTCGAATTGTTTATGATGGACATTAACTTAAAGTAGTGTAAAAAAAATAGCACACTCCATTTAATTTACATAAAGTTGTTCCATTTTAATTTTCACATAAGATATTTTTTAAGAAATTCACCCATAGATTACTCTTGCTGAACATGACCCTGTAGAAGCTGTATTATATCTATATAAATCACCTGATTTTGTAGAAGTTTAATTATAATAATTCTAATTTTCAGCATCATCAGTACTAGTAAATGTATATCCACAACAATTAGCTATACTTTGATTACAAAAATAGTTTAATATTAATCTATTTGTTAAATATAATTAATGTATAATATTTATAATATATTAATGAGAATCTGCACTCTAGAATAAAATTCTTATAAGAGCCTTTTTCCATCATAAAAAGGTTAATCTACTCTTTGCATCAAGGTACACATTTGTTATTAATAAATAATTTTAGTAATATTTATAGGATAGAAAAAAAGAAGAAATAATATTTAAAAATAACATAAATTGTAGCAATAGAGTATTTTCATAACCAATTTTAGTATGTAAATCAAGAATTTAGATCTTATATATGTGTCTTTCAAAACAATAATATATGCTCATCAAATGTCTGGTAGAATTATCGCTATTTCTATTTTATTTTTAATCTCTTTTATCGAACAAAAAAAAGATTTTTACTTTTTTCTACTCATTTCCTCAATGAAATTAAGGATTCTACTGATAATTCTATAAGGGAGAACCGCAAAAAATCAAGTTTTATTTATATTAATTAGTAAATTTTGATTTAGTATGTATTTCATATTTTAATAAAGCAGCTAATACCGATTAATTATAGATTAAGGGAATTATATATCCTTCTTCATATTCATAGAGTGAATATCATAATTACAAATCTATATATTTCTTATGATTATTGTAATCTCAACAGATAATTATATTTTGAATTTCTTATAATCATTGTAGTTACAGTCTTTATAATAAATATATTAAAGTCAACCTGACTATTATATTATATTTTATAATAAGAGAATTAATTAACAACATATAATTAAATAAGACCCAATTACAATTATATAAAATTTGATTAGATATCTAAAGAATTATTACAAAAACATATTACAAATCCCTATCATATCTTATTGATATTATGTTAATCATCTGCATAATATATAATTCTTGATTAAATTTGTTTTTCTATATTATTTTCTAGAAGGTTCAATATGAAAATATATCTTTCTTTTTCAGTACTATATATGGCTATTCATATTGGTGGTATTATCATCACTATTATTGAATGCTTCATTATTTATCAATATAATTGGATTTTTTTAGAGTAAGCAAAATAAAAATCATTCTAATCTGAATGAATTAACATAATCACAATTCTTTTTTGTGTTATTTTATTGATTTACCTAATTAAAATTCATATGGATCATAATTAATATTAAATAAGCAGTTTAAAAAACATAATAGCAAAAATAATAATTGGGAATTTAGATTTATATATTATATATCATATTCAATATTGAAATTATCAGTCAAAATGTCTAATATTCTTGACAAAATAATATCACGATTATAATTCTGATTTCTCATCTCTTTAAAAGGGTCCTTTATGTTTCAAAATTACTCTTCAAAACTAGTATATGTGATTTCTTTTAATAGATATCTTTTTATCAAAGATAGTAATTATGACAAGAATTCATAGGGATTAAAAATATAATATAATATTCAAAAAGATTTCTGAATAAAATCATTTATTAATACTAAACTATATTTGATAAAAAATAATAATTTAGATAATTGTATTAAAATGAAATCTATGATCTATGGCTGTTTATAAAAAATTAATAATAATATATATATTATGACACATGAGATATTTAAATTTAGTTCATTTGGATTTAGTCTGCATAAATTACAAAAAATAATTAAATTTTAAAGATGGATTATTTTAACAGTAAATTGTTTAAGTCAAAATAAACTTAATTTAAAATTAAATTGAATTGTGATTAAATCAAGCAATATAACTGGATACTGTCCCTTCAATTAAAATATAAAGAATTTTACCTAATTCATCAACTTATTTTAACATTAAATAAAAACACTGAATGAATACATCGAATATATAAGAATAAGGTTTATAAACTTGATTCTCTCTTATACTATTATAATGTAAATACTAATAAGAATTTTCTAAAAATTTCTAAAGTCACTAATATATGATCGAATCATTAGATTTGTTTATTAATTTATTAAATCTGCAAGATTAAAATGAATCTATAATATAATTAAATATGTTATTATAATGTCTAAACTCAAAGTAGGCTCTGTTGTATTTGTAACGTTTTCACTATAATACTATAGAAACATAAATAGATTTTAATAGTAAGTTCAAATAATTAAATAAAAGAAGCAACTTAACAGTTTAATTTCATTCCAAATTCCTTTTATAAACTTAAATGCTGAGATTGAGATTATTTCATAAGTTTAGCATATAATCTACATTAAACTGATTTTTGTTATTGAGTTTATTCTAATATTATAGGCATTTTTCAGGTTAATTTTTAAACAGTAAATACTGACTTTAATTATTTGAATTATGGTTAAAATCAAAACTAATATCTACAATTTAAGATTATACTGTAAGATTTTCTAATAAAGACTCAAAAATTACAAATGGTTTTATTGAGTTGGATCAACAATCCAATTAAAGTTAAATATTGGAAAACAAAATATCTCTTTAGAAAGATTTTAAATTAACTGTATTCAACCTTTGTTATTTTATATGAAAATTCTTAATCTTAGATATATCTCTATCTATTTCTTGAAATCTAATTGCCTAATTATATCAAAATATTTATTAATTATTCATTTTTAAATCCAAAATACTAAATTTTAATTAAGGAATACACTTTCAAATTCAATTACTCTATTAATATTCTAAAATAGATTTAAAATTTCCTCTAAATTCAACTTATCGCATTTTCAATTCTATGATTATCTAACAACAAAAGATATACACCATCAACAGTGATCCCATCAATTGGACAACTTAATAAACTAATTCCTATAATGCATAATAAAAACTTTGTATTAATTAATATTTGTAATTGAAATAACCAAAATCCATATTGTTATTCTTATCCTCGAATTATTCATTCTCAGATATTACAATACCATCAATACATATTGATTTTTTTTACATTTTTATTAATTTATAACATACTAATTAATATATTAAGCATCTTTAATTACATATTAAGTAATTTTACTACATTCAAATTTGTATTAGTTACCTNATTATAATGTAAATACTAATAAGAATTTTCTAAAAATTTCTAAAGTCACTAATATATGATCGAATCATTAGATTTGTTTATTAATTTATTAAATCTGCAAGATTAAAATGAATCTATAATATAATTAAATATGTTATTATAATGTCTAAACTCAAAGTAGGCTCTGTTGTATTTGTAACGTTTTCACTATAATACTATAGAAACATAAATAGATTTTAATAGTAAGTTCAAATAATTAAATAAAAGAAGCAACTTAACAGTTTAATTTCATTCCAAATTCCTTTTATAAACTTAAATGCTGAGATTGAGATTATTTCATAAGTTTAGCATATAATCTACATTAAACTGATTTTTGTTATTGAGTTTATTCTAATATTATAGGCATTTTTCAGGTTAATTTTTAAACAGTAAATACTGACTTTAATTATTTGAATTATGGTTAAAATCAAAACTAATATCTACAATTTAAGATTATACTGTAAGATTTTCTAATAAAGACTCAAAAATTACAAATGGTTTTATTGAGTTGGATCAACAATCCAATTAAAGTTAAATATTGGAAAACAAAATATCTCTTTAGAAAGATTTTAAATTAACTGTATTCAACCTTTGTTATTTTATATGAAAATTCTTAATCTTAGATATATCTCTATCTATTTCTTGAAATCTAATTGCCTAATTATATCAAAATATTTATTAATTATTCATTTTTAAATCCAAAATACTAAATTTTAATTAAGGAATACACTTTCAAATTCAATTACTCTATTAATATTCTAAAATAGATTTAAAATTTCCTCTAAATTCAACTTATCGCATTTTCAATTCTATGATTATCTAACAACAAAAGATATACACCATCAACAGTGATCCCATCAATTGGACAACTTAATAAACTAATTCCTATAATGCATAATAAAAACTTTGTATTAATTAATATTTGTAATTGAAATAACCAAAATCCATATTGTTATTCTTATCCTCGAATTATTCATTCTCAGATATTACAATACCATCAATACATATTGATTTTTTTTACATTTTTATTAATTTATAACATACTAATTAATATATTAAGCATCTTTAATTACATATTAAGTAATTTTACTACATTCAAATTTGTATTAGTTACCTCCATCAGCTTGAAATTAATTTTATCGTCACTATCCTTTTTAGTTGAATTATTAAGCCACAGTAAGGTTCAATAGTTTACAAATTCATAAAAAATCCTATTTTTTAAATTTTAACAAATGCCTAATACACAGCTTGACATTATTAATCACATCTAAATTGAAATTTCAAACACCTTTAATATTCAATCTCAATGCTATTATTATAAACTTCTCTCATTGGCACTAACTTATTAATTATGTAATTTCCTTCCAAATAAAAACTACACATATTAAAGTTTGCATATAAACAATTGGAATCAAAAATAATTTATAGTTTTTCAATTAAATAATCATACTTATTTATTTAATCCTTTTAGTAATTTGTTCTAAATGATTCTAACAATTTTTTGATAAGCCTCAAATTAATAATCCAGGTATATTTATTTTTTAGATAATACACAGTAATATTCATATTAATTAAATATTGAATGCAATAATATATATTCATCATATAATTTAAGCATATTAAATAATGTCAGATTCCTATAGAGCAGTAAGAAAATATTGGACATTTGTTATCAAAACCAATTTTAAATAGAATATCATTTACAATTTCTAAAAATTCACTATAATAATAATACATTTATAAGAAATACATTTTAAGCATATTCCACTCACAAATAGGACCATCAACATTTAATATTTATTGAAAATTTAGCAAATTTATCT
Source organism: Paramecium pentaurelia (assembly GCA_905183005.1). Taxonomy (NCBI): domain Eukaryota; phylum Ciliophora; class Oligohymenophorea; order Peniculida; family Parameciidae; genus Paramecium; species Paramecium pentaurelia. Next base: position 116,715 of record CAJJDO010000176.1, read on the forward strand.
CATCTTCACTCATTGCTTAATATCCAATTCCCTATAATTTCTATATTAATTTCAAGAAATTTATTCATCAATATTAATAGCCTATTTCGCTTTCAAGACAAAGATCCTTGAAGAAATACTTACATCTTAATTTTTTTTGAAAAACAATACAAAGAATTATTTCACGATACTTGTTTAGTTACCATCCTAATTATTAATATTATTACATTTTTTAATTACATTTAATATTAAATACAAAGAAAGTACATCAAATTTTAAAAATATTAAAATCTGCATAATCTTCATATTTTAAACAGATACTCTTGATTCTGATTTGAAAATATTCTAATCACTCGAAAAATATAGAGAATTGTCTATATTCTAACTTCTTAGGGAGAAGTCATAACTTTATTAAAAAAGATGCAATCAAATTATTAAGATTTCATTTAGATAATTTAGAAGTATATCCTGTTTAGATTGTCAAAGTTAGCATTTATGAATATATTAAAGTAGATTTTTAAAATCAGATCCGCCTATTTATTATTTTATATCAATATATCACCCTAAATTGATAACAATTTAAATCCTCTTTATCAATAAAATCCTTTGATGTGACGAAGATAAGCTCAATTAAATTATAATGATTAAACATTAGAAATAAAATATACATTAATCTTAAGTTAAATTTAAAAGAATAAATTTTTTAATCTTTCTCGACATTTTAGTTTATGAAACAACATTTTTGTTGAGTTTTAAAACATTTTTCCTATTTATTTATTATATAAATAAAATTGAGCTATATTTGAAATTGAAACAACTGACAGAAAAAATCTTTGCAATAAATAATTTTTGATA
>CAJJDO010000177.1:10455-24012 GCA_905183005.1 Paramecium pentaurelia
TTTCGATTATCATCTTTGAGTGTTTGTCAATTAGTTCGAGTTAATAATTATTAAAAGGAACAATTCAAATAATATCGAAAAAATTTGTTGAAGTAATTTTCATTAACTTATTATTTGCTTCTACATTTGAGATTTTATTGTTCCATAAAAAGCGTTAAGTTATTTTCACTACTTAACCTAATTTTTTTTAATCAAACTTAATCTATTCAAAGCTAAAGATTCTTTGGATTTAATAAAATTTACTATACAATCAATCCGAAATATGAGAAATGTGCAAGCATCATATAATTGCAATTTTATGATATTTTTAAAACAGAAGAATTAAAAAATTATCACTTTCATCATAAAAATATTTTCCATGAATGCATCATTAAAATCAATGAAAAATTATTATTATATAAAATTTATATAATTTATATAATAATCTATGTAACCTATGCATGAATTTTTTTATATTATTAATAGTCAATATGAAAAACTATTTGATAAATTTGTTAATGAATGGCTTATAATAAAATATGTTTTAGATATTGGAAAAAAATGAAAGATATTTTCTTTTATGATAGTTTTAAAGGATAAAAATATTCTTAAGAAGTTAGAGATAAAAAATAATTTTTATGTGTGGTTAAATTCATATGGCTCATATAAATTGATTTTGAATTAGCCTTAAGATCAATGTTTCAAATAATGAATTTCATCTATTAATTTTTGAATAATCATTTGTATTTGATTTACCGAAGATCATTTCTTTTTCATGAATATTTTAACAAATAATATGATAATAAATTTACATTCCCTCTAATCTCACAAAACTTGATTCAACTAAACAACAGGTCGTTTAGCTCAATATTTTAATAAATCTAAGATTTTTCATTAATATTTTTATTTTAAGAACAGAAGCTAAAATTAAAAAAAAAAAATCTTTATTACTCTAAATAAGCTGATCATTTGTGAAAACTATAAAGGAATCTTCTTAATTAAAGATTCCAAAATTACTCTATTAATTGCCAAGTCTATTGTTAAAATGTAAGTATAGACATAAAATAAATCTCTAAAATTAAATTCACTCTTTTATTTCTCAATCAAAGTAACAACTTTGAAGTTTTTTTATTAAGAGAGTAATTAATTTTTTATTGATGTTATCAAATTTTAGTAATCGAATTAAATGAAATTAAGCCATAATTTACTTAATAATTTATCCAGGTTAAATTAAAACATCAAATAAATAATTAAAAATTCTATGTCTTATCATTCATCTAAAAAGCTCTTCAGTAATATTTTACTTCCCACTTTATTAAAGATTATTGAAATAAATTAAAGTGTGATTTCAATAACAAATAATTTGTTTACCTATTAAATAATGCCTAAATCAATTTGATAACTGATTTTCATTTATTGCATAAACTATCTATAATGAATTAGAAATATCAAGATAAGTTAGAAAAACTGCATAATCCAATAATAATTGTTTATTATTAAATATAAATAATAATTAATTACTTACAGATGAAGAAAAAATTACTCTTGTAATTTTTTTAAAATCCAAGTTTAATATATTTTAGGATTGCACAAGATAATTTAATTATCTTAATTCACTTTGAAGGAAATCATTAGAATTTTTTATAATTATAGATAGAAACATTAATATCATCAAAAAAAGTTAACATTTTGTATTATGAACAATGAATCTTTTTTTTAATTTAATCAATTATTACAAGAGGAATTACTCTCAATATGAAAACTTTTGTAGTATCATACTTGCTCTCATTGAAATTCTATCCAATTTAACAAGCTTTATCACTATCTAATACCCAATTATTAAATACCTTAAATTATTATACACAAATATACTTTTTATTATATACATGGAGAAAGGCTATATAAAAATACAATAAAGTTGTTATTAAACCATAGATGTAATTTTTTATAGATTCCATATATATAAAAATAATTTAAACAATCTCTATTTTTCAGATTTAGTATTTTATTTCAAATTTTCTTGTAAAAAATTTCTATTTTTGCTCAAAATTTACATTTTTACTATGTTTTATGGTGTCTTATATTTGGTTTGATACTCATTTTTGTTGATTCGAATTTTTAGACTTGAAGAACATGTCTAAATATACAAAATGTCAGCAAAGCTAATATAAATGTAATCATCATGGCATTCAGCTTAAAGGATTAATTGTAATTTAATAAAAGGGATAACTAATATTTAAATCTTGAAGAATAATGTTAACTTAGTATTGAAAAATAAAAATTATAGATAGATGTTCTTGCTTCAGTTAAGGAATCAATGTTCTTACGACAATAATATATGTATTTTTTTTAATATTTTCTTCATAGTATAGGAACCTATAATATCGATTGTTAAGTAATCTAGAAAGTTAGATTCATGTTGTAGTAATTTGGTTTAAACTGAATCTGCTTATTTATTTTCAGAGTAATCTAACACAAAACCATTATTATTTACCATATTATCATAGAATAATAAAATTCAACATCAAAAATATTTTTAATAACCAATTGAATGATTCATCATTTGAATGANCTGCATAATCCAATAATAATTGTTTATTATTAAATATAAATAATAATTAATTACTTACAGATGAAGAAAAAATTACTCTTGTAATTTTTTTAAAATCCAAGTTTAATATATTTTAGGATTGCACAAGATAATTTAATTATCTTAATTCACTTTGAAGGAAATCATTAGAATTTTTTATAATTATAGATAGAAACATTAATATCATCAAAAAAAGTTAACATTTTGTATTATGAACAATGAATCTTTTTTTTAATTTAATCAATTATTACAAGAGGAATTACTCTCAATATGAAAACTTTTGTAGTATCATACTTGCTCTCATTGAAATTCTATCCAATTTAACAAGCTTTATCACTATCTAATACCCAATTATTAAATACCTTAAATTATTATACACAAATATACTTTTTATTATATACATGGAGAAAGGCTATATAAAAATACAATAAAGTTGTTATTAAACCATAGATGTAATTTTTTATAGATTCCATATATATAAAAATAATTTAAACAATCTCTATTTTTCAGATTTAGTATTTTATTTCAAATTTTCTTGTAAAAAATTTCTATTTTTGCTCAAAATTTACATTTTTACTATGTTTTATGGTGTCTTATATTTGGTTTGATACTCATTTTTGTTGATTCGAATTTTTAGACTTGAAGAACATGTCTAAATATACAAAATGTCAGCAAAGCTAATATAAATGTAATCATCATGGCATTCAGCTTAAAGGATTAATTGTAATTTAATAAAAGGGATAACTAATATTTAAATCTTGAAGAATAATGTTAACTTAGTATTGAAAAATAAAAATTATAGATAGATGTTCTTGCTTCAGTTAAGGAATCAATGTTCTTACGACAATAATATATGTATTTTTTTTAATATTTTCTTCATAGTATAGGAACCTATAATATCGATTGTTAAGTAATCTAGAAAGTTAGATTCATGTTGTAGTAATTTGGTTTAAACTGAATCTGCTTATTTATTTTCAGAGTAATCTAACACAAAACCATTATTATTTACCATATTATCATAGAATAATAAAATTCAACATCAAAAATATTTTTAATAACCAATTGAATGATTCATCATTTGAATGAGCGTTTCCAATATCTATAAAGGTTATAAATTTAAAAGTAAATATAACTTAAAATATTTATAAATGATTAGTAATCATTTTGATAAAGATACCAAAATTTGAGTGAGTTGATATCTTAATCCTTATTAATCCTGCAATTATTGTTTCAGTATCATTTGATGATTTAATGATTATTTTTAATTGAAATTAATAAAATTATAAGATATAAGTTACAATTTTTTTGAATTGAAACAATAATATATTTTTATTATTAATGATAAAAATCTTTTGTAAGTATACAAGGATGTATTTAATTTATGATAAATATTCATTATAAAAATATAAATATGTTACTTTCTAATAGAACAAATATAAAAGTTAAATAAAACATTTATTTTTATCTTAATCCTCTTCTTGCTTTCTTAGCTGAATCATTCTCTAAACAAAAACCAAACAGAAAGTAGTTATATAGATATATTATTGAGTTTCTTCAGAATTATCAAGTACTTTTAAACCTATCACTATTAAAAATTTTGATCCCTAAATATTGAAATTAATTGATTATTCAATGGATATACTTCTAAGTTATTTTCAATGGTTTATAAACCAACATTTGTAATTTTATTCCGAAAATTAATATTTTAATATAAATATTGCGAAACCCTAATCTCATAGAAATCATAAAATATTGCAAATCTGTTTCTTTCTGTAATTCTTAATTGAATTTGTTGTAAAAATTTGATATTTCATTAGCTTAGATGAGTGTAGTAGATCAGCTGCCTTATGGAGAATTCTAATAATCATATTAGTAATTTAATAAACTTTTGTAAATTTTAAAAGCGAATGTTAAAGCATCCTTCATAAAAATACAATAAATAAGTTCATTGGATGAAATATCAAGTTAAATAATGCTTTTTTTTAAGATTTTATTTTCTATTCCAATCATCAATTATCATGTGATTCTAATTATTTATTCAAATATTATGTATTATTTTTCTTTTTCTTTTTTTAAAGAATTTATCATATAGATGGATATAATATAAATGATGATATCATAGAGTAAAATTTTGATAAATAGATCTATGATAAGGCATTGTTTTTATTTGTTTTTCGATCAAGGTTAATATGTATTTTTCAAAAGGAAGCAAGCTAACTGATCTAAGCTGTAATTTATAATAGATTATGTATTTTTGGAGATATCTTGTAATATATAAGAAAACTTTTATTAATAATATTAATATAATTAGAAAATGTCAATTGAATAAGTCATCTAGAGTAAATTAAAATATCACATGAAAGAAATGGATAAGTATTTAGATGTATTTGTTTATTGTTAGTTTTAGTTATCATTTGACAAGATCAATAATTTCATTGATTAAGTATTCATCCTAGATAATCAAGTTTAATAAATTAGCAATTGTAAATCAGAATTATTATTACCAAAAGTAAAAGAATTTGACTTCATTTGTTAATCCCAGTTTTAATAAAACATGCTTTAAGAATTAACGCCATTAATCAATTAAAAAATAAAAGATGTACATTAATAATCATTAATAAACTAATACTCATAACTTTAATTAGAATAAGACTAAGAAATTAAATCTCAATCTTAAATCAATTTAAAACCATTTACTTATTAAATTATTTAAGATAATTCAATTAAATAATAGAATTGTTGTCGTGCTTTTGCTTTTAATACAGATTGCTCAACTGTTGCAGTTGGATGCGAGAATCAAATAATTTTATATGAATTCAAATAAGGAGTTTAATAATAAATTCAAATATTAGATCAACATAAAAGTTATGTGTTTACATTAAACTTTATGAAAAAATCCAATTAATTAATATCTGGAAGTTATGATAAGGTTTAACAAAAATGATTGGATCTGTTCTTAAACTTTCACAGATCATCAGAATTATGTTTTATGTTAAGTTTAAATGACTAATAAAATTAAGTTATTTCTTGTGGACATGATAATTTAATTTTAATAATTGAATTTTCAAATAGAAATTGGAATGTAATTTAAAAAGTTAAAGCTGATTGTATTGGACGTCAATTATGCTTTATCAATAATAATCAATTTACATTTAAACCAAAATCAGGCAATTTGATGCATATCTATGAGATGAATAGTGTAACTAAATAATTCACAAAAACTAAAGATATTATTATTAATCAAGGTGATGATTGTCAAATATTATTTCCGTAATAATATCTTAAATAAAAATAAGTATTAACTAATAGACACGATAAATTTGACAATTTTATAAGAAAAACACAAAATGGAGAATTTAGACTTGAGTAATCTATTCTATTTGGTTCTAATTCAATATTTGGGCCATTAAGTGATGAAGAAAACTATTTGATAACTTGGAATGACTCATCAAAAGAAATATAAATTAGGAAATACAAGGAAGAATGATTATTAATAAATTATAATATATATAATTATTTAATAATATTTATAATAATTTTCTACTATTCCATCAAAACTCGAAAAAAATTGAATTATCTAAAACAGCCTATATGAATATCTGAAGTCAGGAAAACATATTTTGATGAATTCATCATTTAATTAGATTTTTTTTCTAATCTAACAAAAACTCAAAACGAACTGATTTTGTATCATTAATTACAATTTTTAAATACAATTTCAAAATTCCTCTTTGCTAACATCAATGTTATAAATCATTATTTATTAAAGAACTAAGGTTATCAACAAATTATAATTCAATTACAAGCCAATTAGCCACTTTTGTAAATTTAGACTTCAAATATTAATAATAAATATAATCCATTAATATATTGTATTTCTTTCAGATTTTACAGATACTTATTTTATACTGATTACCTATTGAAAATAATTTATCAAGTGTCCTCAAAAGATCATACATTTTAATTAATAATAATTCCCATTTTCAATCTACAAACTACAATCCACTATTTATGTTCTTTTGTATGAAAATCAAATAATTTAAATTATATGAAATTCAAATAATCTGAAATATCTCATAGCCATAAATATTGGTTCATCTTATCAAAAATCAATTTTAATATAAAAATGCTTAAAATTTTAGGTTTTTAAATTTTGAAATTACATTTAATAGCTCATATCAAATCTAAGTCTTTAATAAATGCAAACATTTTGATTTTTAAGAATAAGAAAAGTTCACCTCTATTGAATTCAAAGTTTTCACTGGCACGATCTAATGCATCAAACTAAGATGAAATGTAGAACTATTTGCAACTGAAGGGACACTATAATAGCAAACAATTGATCAGATATTAAAGTCAGAGCTGCTTATATTGAAGGTAATGATGGTCTCTATTTTTGGATTGCTAAATATGTGAAGGCAATTCGGTCAAGAGTTTAGATTGAAGTTCTATGGTAATTGCAAATATTTTACTCTAAATTGTATAATTGAAGGTAATGAGTTAGTTATGATTCTAAGATGAGCAACTAAAATGATTAAGGGAGAATGTAAGACAAGAATATATGGAGAATATTTTTAGATGATTCAGATACAATTTTCCAGAAGTTAGCTTCATTTTATATTCTTACAACTAAAGTTAGGAAGAATGCGATTCATTTTTACTTATTTCATTGGCTGCTTATTCAATTTAACCTAAAACTAATATTATAGATAAAATGATGGAGCATAAAGTTATAATATCAATAGTTATTTGTATTTTGTATGTTACATTACTTTAATTATATAATAAGAGTGCTCTTCTATGGTTTTGAAGTAGTTTGCTTCTGGATTGCAGGAGATGTTTAAGAAGCTTTGGAATTAAGGTCTGTTCTAATATTCCAAACTGTTGCTTGAAGAAATTATATATTTTATTGAATATTCATGATTATAATAATAAAATAAGAAGTATGCTCAACAAATGAGAGAGATTTTCAATAATTCAAAATAACTCTTTAATTTCATATACGTAACCAGAATTGTCTAAATTAAGGTTAGTAAATGAAAAAGAGGAGATATTTTAATGGGTAAATTTGAGAATATTTGTCTTTAATCAATCAAATATTATCAGTCTTTGAGGACTAAAAGTAACTGTTTCATTAGAAATTGATAAATTGCTTAATTAATGCAGAAATGAAAAGTGTTCAAATTAGAATCAAGCATTGTGTATTGAAAGTCTTAATGAAAAGCTTTGGGAATCTTGCCATATCCTTTTCCTCTCTTTTTGAAGAAAAAAGACTTTCCACCGAGGATTTGGTTCAGTACATTTAAATCAAGCTTTTTTTTGCTTACTATGCTAGTTATTTAGACTAATATTGCTTAATTAAAAAAGAATCCTTTATCTGCTTACCTTGATACAACCTATCTCAATATTACTAATCCTTCCATTTTAGTTCTTTTTCTATATCTTTCAGTAGAATCAGTCTTTGTATAGAGCTTTAGTTATTAATTAAGAGTTTACGGGCAAACATGGGAACTAATTAATTTTTTAAATATTGTAAAAAGTTGATAACTAAAAGAATAAATATTGCATTTAAGGTAAAATTTATTTAAATTACCAAATTTTCTACTCTATTTTAGTTTATAGTTGTAAATCAAATTAATAATTAGGATTCCATTTATTAATTAAAATAAGGCTAGAATTGTATATGAATGAATTTGCTTGTTTTTGTCTTTATAAAGCGTGCATTTATAATTTAATAAATAATGTTATAATATAATAAGATGTTAGAATTTTCTATGAATAGAAATATCTTTTAGCTAGATCACTTTTGATAAACTAGTTAATATTATTTAACACATTTTTTTATTTCTTAAAAAGAAATCAAAATAGAATAAATTGAATATACTTATTTATTTGAAACAGAATTCAGTATTCTAAAAGACTAACCAAAGTAAAAAATTAACAAAGCTTAATTAATCTGTAAATTAATTATATTTGTAAAAAGAGTTTCTCATAGACATTTTAAAAGAAAATGACAGTTTATTCGTAATTGATATTATTTAAAATAAAGTTTTTAATTCAATTAATCTTAATTTCTATGACTCATCCATTCCAAATTTTCATAAATTTTATTTTAGTTTTTATCACAATTTATTGTACTTTTCTGAAATATTATTAGAAAATACAATTTTCAATTTCTTCTGTATGAAGTATGAAAATAAAAGAAAAATTGCATTAAGTTTACTCTAAAACTTAGCAGTTTGACACATAAAATAAATAAAATTCGAATATTAATCTCTTATGATTGATCAAGTGAGGATTGTTAATTTAAAAAAAATATTATATATAAGATGATTAATAATTACTATAGTTTTTGGTATGAGTAACCTTTGGGAAATGAAATAGATTCTCTACTAGACAATTAAGAATGACATAAGTGATTATGGAAAACAGTATATGAGTGTGATTAGCTAATTAGATTCGATATATAAATATTTATCATTTGATTATTCATAGGAGTTTTTAATTTGTTTATTTTAGGACTTTTTTTATTTGTATTATTTTATTGATTTAAAATCAAAAAATCCTGTAATCACCAACAAATGGTTACCATTATCTAATTTGAAATTTAATTACTTAAAGAGATAATAATATAAGATTATGATAATTATATGTTGTATATTTAAATTTTCTTTTGTCAATTAGGAGAGGAATTATTATATTTTCTTAATATCTTTTTTTTTATAAACTCAGAATATAGTTTATGAACATAGTTAATCAATTGAAAACTCTTATTTTTTTTTCAATGATAATGGAACTTATACTATATTGTTATATGGAAAATATTTTAATCAAAAAAAAGATTATTAATTAATATCATGTAATTAATGTATATTTAAATAAAAATTTTAATACCTATTCTAATTAAAAATTTAAAGAAATAAAATTGAAGATATATTAACAATGAGTTCAAGAGATCAATAGTAAAAAGGTAATGAAATGTTAAATGAGAAAGAGTTTGAAAATAGTAGAGTTGAAAATTTACCAGATAATATAGAAGAATCATTAAGTATGCTTAGGAATATCTAAATTACTTTAAATAAAGAGAATCATCTAAATGTTGCAAGAATTTTATCATTGGAATTAGATAATAAGAGTTCTATTAGAGTAAAATATGAAATTGATGGAGATTCTTTAGAGATCTTTTTATAAAAAAGAAGATCTTGTTTAAGAGAAAATCAAATCACTCATATATTCTCTCAGATTGTACAAGGTTATCTTCATTTAAAAAAACTTAATATTATTTACAATAATCTTAATATTCAAAATATATTTATAAAGCAAATTCATAGGACAAATAACTTCCTTGTTAAGGTTTAAATATAATAATAAAATTAGATTTCAAATTATAGTTAAGTTATCATTAATGATTTGGCAGAAAAAAGTATATAATAGAATGCAGAAAATAAAAATTAGACATTTTATCATAATGAGAAAAACTAAATTTATTTTGTATATTATTATTTAATAATATTATTAGTTAGGAATAATATTAGAATAATTATGTTTTGGAACAAAATCTTAGAATTAATCTGGATTAAATAAGTAATCTATTTAAAATTAGAAACTAGATCAGTTTAATCGTAAGATCAACAATTACCATCGAAATTATAATAATTAATATAATAAATGATTGTTGATGATGATTAGAAAAGAATAAGTTGGAATGAATTGATAATACATCAAGATTTATAACTAACATATCTGTTATTACATTAAAGATATTTTATTGATTTAAATGTTGTAAAAAATGAAGAATATTTTTGTACTTTTGATTTGAAAAATGAATATCTAAATTTGTTAACAAAACGTATAGATACAAACTTACACTAAAATGAAATAGAATTTGTTAGATAAATGAAGAGCAAGGGAAGCCTTTAAAATATTATAGAATATATTGAAATCATAGAGGAGTATCCTTTTACATATTTTATAATGGAAAATTGGGAATTTAATCTTTACGAATATATAAATGATAGATAATTTTAATTAACATTAGCTGAAATCTTGTAATTTTTATAACAAATTCTGAAAGCATATTTAGAAGTTTAAGCTCTAAATATTGTTAAAGTGAAATTAAATCCATAAAACATAACAGTCAAATGGAATCAAAATAATCAAATTTTGTTTAAGGTATTATTAATTCACATCTTTATTAGATTTTATTAATAGGGTAATTAAAATAATTTACTTTGGGTGATAAATCTCATATAGACATGCTTCATTATGATGCTCCTGAAATTATTCTTGGTTCAACTTAAAATTAATAATCAGATATTTTCTCAGTAAATTATCTTTTATATTAATAGTTAGGAGCAATTCTTCATTATATCACTTATGGAAAAAATGTATACCCATCTGAGTTATAGAATTTTCAAGATTTAAAGGAATATTTGAAAACCATCTAATAAAATGGTTTTGTGTGTTAAAAACCTTTTAAATATGTATAAATTATTTTAGGATTTAGTTCAATGACTTCTATTTGTAGCTAATTGATGAAATGTTAAAATATTCATCTCAATCCAGGATTGACTGGGATAATCTAGCAAAAAAAGTAATAATCGTTTTATAGAAATCGCATATAATATATGGTCAAATTAATTATGTATAAATGAATCAAGAAGAAAAAGAACATTTTCGTAAAATTTGTAATTTAGATTAAATTATTTAATAGCAAAGATTTTAAAATAACCATTAAAAAAGAGCGATAAGCTTAAATATATAGATTAATTATTAGATCTTCATCCTTATAACAAAAGCTTATATTACTAAAAAGGTATTGGTAAATTATTTTTAGGATAACTCTTATATGGAATGAGAGATCTCCTTTAATCAATAGAATGTTTCGATTAAGCAATATAGATAAATCCTAAGAATGAATCTGCTTATAGAATGAAATGTATTTGAGACTTAATAATTATTAGCTCATCTTTTATTCACATTAGGAAGGGGTGAAGATTAAATTAAATGTATTGAGGACTTAATAAGAAATAATCCAAAATTTGACAATTATAATTTAAAAGGTATCTTATTAATTTAAGTCTAGCATTATCTTTACTATAAATGGGAAAGGTCGATGAGTTAATTGAATGTTGTGATTAAATAATTCAGCTAGATCTAAAAGATTACTTGGGTTATGAAGTGAAAGGTTAGATAAAATCGATATCTTTCGTTAGCTCTTTTTCTACAAAGGTTAACATTATATGACGAAGCCATAAAATATTATAAATTGAAATTCTCCCTTCAGCCTCATTCTTGTGATCTTATAAATATAGGTAGTTATTCTTTCATAAAAATAGCTGAGTGCTTACATCACTTAGGAAAAAATGATGAAGCAAATACACATTATGACCAAGCAATTTAATAAAAATCAGATGAATCCTATTATTATCAATCAAAAGGTATTCTGAATGAATAATTTTTAAGCTAAATTTTTAAGCCAATTAGGTAAACTAGATGAAGCTATAAATATATTAGATTTAGGCATCAAAACTAATCCAAAAGATCCAATATTTTATAGTATCAAAGGTTCAATTTAAAATCTAAAATTTAGCTAAGTTCTTAATTAATAAATATGATATTAGTTTAATTAAAAGATATAGGAAGATAAGATGATGTAATCAATTGTTTAGAACAAGGAATACAATATAATCCAGGGAATATCAAATTCCTATTATAAAATGGTATCAAATCTAATTATTTAGCCTAATTTGTAAAACAAATTTACAAGTATTAAGAAGCAATCAAATATTTAGATTAGGCAATATTATTAAATCCAAAAGATGTTAATAATTATTATGAAAAATGTATTAATGATCATTATTATTTACAAAAATAGCTATTTGCCTATAAGCATTGAATCTAAATGATGATGCATTAATATGTTTTAATTGGGCAATACAATTTAATCCACATGATGATAAGTTGTTTATGAAAAAGGGTTTTCAAATATATGATTTAATTATAGGTGAATTGTTAAAGGATATCAGGAGATATGATGAGGCAATTCTATGTTTAAATACAGCTTTATAAATTAACCCCACATTATTCTATTGTTATATATTGAAAGGTAAATAAGGAAATATAATTCTTTAGGGTAATGTTTATAGTTCTTGGGAAATTATGAAGAAGCACTGAATATTTTTACTTTTGCATTGTAATTGGATCCAAATAGCACATGTTGTTATGGATATAAGGGTATTATTTATTTCTAAACTTAGGCAATTGTCTAATGGAATTGAAAAAATATGAAGAGGCAATTAAGTAATTTAAAGAAGCTATATCAATTTATAATGATAATTCTAATGATTTTTACAGAATTGGTATTCCTAATTAGTTAATATTTAGCTAAATGTTTACAATATTTAAGAAATTATGATGAAGCAATTAATTATTTTAATTAAGCAATCTAATTAAATCCAATGGAACATTATTATTATTTTGAAAAATGTTTGAAATTTGATAATATTTAATAGAAAATTGTTTAGAAGAATAGAAGAAAAATGAGAAAGCAAAACTTTGAGAAAAAATCTGATTAACATTTGGTGTTTTGAAAATTTATAAATTTTTAATCATAATTATTAAATCTTAATGAAACCATTCTTTTCAACAATAGATTATAAATTTTGATAAATAAAAATAATTCCATAGATTTTCAAAAGAACTTTTTAAATTCATTTATATATATTTTTTTGGATATAAAAAACATAATAATGATTAGAATTTTGAAAACCTAAAATAACAGATCAGGAGTAAAGGGATATTCATATGATATATATAATTGAGTAATAAATATTTATATAAAAGTATTTTTGTTTATGAAAATATAGTAACTTTTTTCTAATTTCTAATTTGTTTGATTAAAATTTTCTCTTCAAAATTTAGTAATTATATATTTATATAATGTTCTTAATTGTTATGTATTCTTTTTTATTAATATGCTTATCAAA
>CAJJDO010000177.1:69748-89342 GCA_905183005.1 Paramecium pentaurelia
AATAGTGAGGAGGAAGACTTGAATTGTAAGTTATTAATGTATTTTAAGAGAATGTTAAAAAACCTCCAAACAAAGTCTCATTACCACATTTACTGAACAAAGTTGGGCTATGGTTTTTTTCAAAATGCCATCCTAAATTATAATTAATTTATATACCTTCTATATTGAAGTTATCTTCACTGAAAGCTGTGTATATAATTTCAAATTGGTTTTCAGCATTTAAGTATACTATCCTTAATAAGAACAATAATGAAAGCATAAACATTTATATTTTAATTTTTTAAATAAATATATTCATGATTTATTCTTTTTTCAATTATTTTTATTTTCTAGATAAGCAATTACTTCTATAAGGTGGGTGAGTTTTATCTAAGTTATTTGTAGGTGAAAATATTTAATTATTTGGAACCTCTTAAATATATTCTATTTTATATAAATTTTGATGTCAGCTGTAGTAAGAAATCATTGAATAGAGAATTTGTTTTTAATGATTTTCTAATTTTGCCAATAGAAATTGCTTAATTAGTATTGTACATGTACATTTATTTTAAGTGTGTGATGAAAATGTCAACTCTAAGAATTATTTGAAAGCTTGTTTGGTTTTAAAAAGCTTTATCATTAAATTCTCTATTAGTAAGCATTTATTAAGAATTTTTACTATTTGATTTATTTTTTTGGCCAAGTATACTCAATTTACATTTTTTGATCTACTATTAATTAAAATTAAATGTGCAGGTTTTTAATTAATTAATTTCAATCTTTATTACACGTTAGTAATCTTTTTTTCAACTTCATCGTTTTAGAATTTTAGACTGAATTTTTAGAATTTAGAAATTTAATTACTCAAAGTTTTTACTCACTTTTTCAATTCAAGCTTCATAAAATAATGGTTATCAATATGATTATTCAAATTAACTATACACTTCTTCCTAGGTTATTGAATTAATTTTCAATTATTTGAATATTGCCTTGATTGAAAGAAATTTATTGTTATCAATAGATAAAAAAAAATATTTTATCATAAATTTCATTTTATTAATGAACAATTAGTTTTCTACTAAAATATTTATTTATTTTGAACTTTTATGGAATTAATAGATTTATATCTATATGAAATTAATTAAATTTGATTATAGATTAAATAAGTGCTTTTAATAAAGTAAGAATAATTTATTGTAATGTTTGCACATCGAATAATTATCATTAAGTGATTTGTTTTTATTTGAAGATAAAGATGGGTTAATGTATTGCAGAGAATATTTTATTTTTATTTTATGGTGTTCACATTCTTTAAATAATTTAAAATTAGTTTCATCAATAATTTCTTATCTGAAACTTTGAGTTATTATAAATAATAAGAAAAGGAATTAAAAAAAAAATCTTTTTATAAAAAATAGACTTAGATTAGAAAAACTTCTCAAAATTTGAGTAATTCAATCAAATGTTAATTGTGTAACTTTTATTATTATCTTTAATATATAAGGTAAAAATAGTAATATCAAAAATGATTGGAATAATAATAATAAAATAACTCAAAAAAAGAGTTTATAAATGTTGATCAGATAATTAACTTAAAAGTGAATTCATCTTTCCAACTGTCTGTTGTATCTTCTCTCTTTATACTAATTTTGAATCAGCTCTTCATCCTTTATTTATTATTTCAATTTTTGGATAAATTCATCAATTTACTAAACTTTATTTTTTAAAAGGTTTTTCATTTCTTAGAATTATAACCTTCTTAAATGATTATATGATTTAACTATAGTATTTATCTATTGCACCTTGACTTTACGAGTCATCAACCTAATTTTATGATTATAAAGATTCTTTCAATTAAATATTATAAAGGATCTATAGATGAGAAATTGATTTTTTAGGCAAAGCAACTCCATTTAAAATAAGATTTTCCATACAACATTAAAAATTTAAGGGTTAAAAAAAAATTGATTCGTATAAGGAGCTGATCTTACAGCTTAGCCTTATTTCTTCCATCACAATTAATTTTTTTTTTAAAATAATAATATACATCTCAAAATCTTTATTATCAGACTTTAACTGATTTATCTATCCTATAATTCTCTTCCTTTTTTCTCATACATTTTCAGAATCTTTTTTTAATTTATTTTTGATTTCATTAGCAACTTTAATTCTTCTTCGTTTACTTTTGTAGTTAGCATCTTCATATTGCCTTCAATTTCTTCACACAGATCTGCTTTTTTTTAATTTGGAAGATAAAAAAAAACCCTTAATCATTTTGCTTTTAGTCATTTGCATAGATTTATTTCCTGATCTAATTTTTACCACAAGAATCCTACTATATGTTATATTTAGTAATCTACATTTCCTCCAAATTAATTCATCATCATTTTCATTTTTTTTCTCTATATACTCAATTACTATGACTTTCAAATTAAATTTTTGTCTTCTTATTGATTTAAAAAAGGACCAAAAACGATTTGAATTTAAGTTCTTCGCAAAGAATTTTGGACTTTATTAGGATTAAGATAAAACTTTAATCATAACAGATATAAATTTTAAAGACTAAAAAAATTTGTTAACTAAATCAAATATATGCAAAATATTCTTAAAGACTTATTAGAAGAAACTTTGAAAGTATTTCAAAATAAATAAATCCTGGTTTAGATAAGAACAAGATTTATTAAAATAATCTATAATTTTAGAATAATTACTCGCTTTAGTATCAGAAGTAATAATGTGAATTTCTAAAGTAAAAAGATATTTCATAATCATAAAAAAACTAAATATAAAAAGAATAACTATAAATAATAAATATATTGATGACTCTATCTAGAAGATATGATATTATGAAGAAGAATATTAATCATTTTGCCTATGTAGTTTTCTTGTGATAGAAATTGAATTAGCAGAGTATAAATTCATCCTTAACATATGGCAATTTTTAGAATAGTAAAATCATAATAATTTCAGTATTCTAAATTTACAAAAAGATTTTACAAATCTATTTTTTTCTGTCACTTATAAATTAATTATACTTGTCTATATTTTTCTTTTATTAATTTTTATGATATATAATTATTTTATTTAAGATAACTTTATTTATTATTCGTTGCTTGGAAAAGTTTTGAGAATGTAAGAGATCATCCTTAATATAAAAACGAATAACATTCAGAAAAGTAAAAGCCATCATGTGTTAAAATTGGAATGTGGATTGAATTTAATAATGGATATCATTTTTATTCCAGAGTCACTTATCACGGTCGATATAAAAATGGAAAAATAGTTGTTAGATGGTATAATTAAGCTTTGGAACAATAAGTGTAAATATTTGAATTATTAATAAGTAAAAACAAAATATTTCATATGATGAAGTTATTGGAGGTTCAATTAAGGTTGGAAGATGGATAGAATACAGTTATAAGTTTAATTTATATTCATAAGACTTTTAAGATAGTGAATATAAACATTGTAAAAAGTACGTACATGGGTTATTTTTTTAAGGAAGAAGAAAGAAAAACTTATCAATTAATGTATAAATAATTGAAAAGACTTGAGTGGTGGTGGTCTGTATGACGGCTCTATTAAGGCTGGGTAGTGGATTGAGTTGGATGATGAGTTTGAGATTAACTAATAATTCACTTATAAAGGTGAATATCAAAATGGAAATAAAGTTGGTACATGGGTGAAAATGGATATTAGGGAAGAAAAATTGTGAAAAATTGAATTTGAAAGTTGAATAGTAATAATATAAATTATCAATTCTTGTTCAGCAATCTAAAGAGTATAAGGAATTGTCAAAAATAGTTTTAATCATTTTAATACTTATGTTTTTTTCAAGATTATTCTGATTTATGATTGATTAAAGTCTTTAAATTCTATTATATTTAATAAATTTATTAAAGCTGTTAATTGATATGAAATAATAGTATGAAATTTTGGCAAAGATAAGGCTTAATTAAAATAAAATGCTCTATGTGTCAATATCCATAATTTATATGTACCTGGATTGAAATTATGAGCTAAATGGTGGTAAAATTATGTTAAAGTGTAATAATTAAATTCTAATGGTGTTATTAAAACAAGAGTCAATTAATTAATTATATGGGTTATAGCCTATTTAAATTAATAAGAGAATATTCTATCTTATAAATACACTTATTACAATCTCTAGTTTTCATCAAAGCTTCAATCATCATTTAACATTTTTCTTACTTTATGTGATTCTTCTTATTTGTAAATACAATTTTTTCAATGTCAAAATTATTTTCTATTTATGGCAATTTCAGGTCCTTTCTATCAATGTTTTTTACCATTTTTTTATAGTAGCTTCCTTTTGTTTCAATAAAAAGATATTCCATTAATTTTGAGAGATAAAGAACTTTATTAAATTTATTTCAATAAAGCATTAATTTATATTTCTGATTCCTTTTTTTATCAAGAAAGAATAAGAAAAATATATTAGATTTTCGGTTTAATCTAAGTATTCTACAATACAATTTTATAATCTGACTCATATTCTCATGATAATCTCCTAATTTATAATTCGTTCTAGGGCTCATTAAATAGTTTGATCTACCATCTTAATTTATTAGATTCTATAAAAATAGAATCTTCTACTAAATAATTTGAATTTGCTGAGATACTCTAATAACAATTTCATCTTAAATTATTTTATTTAATTTCTACTTTTATTATATTTATTTAATCAAAATCAAGATATTTGATTGAAACTTATAGAATATATTTATGCAATAACAATATTCAAATTAATAATTCATCAACTTAAATTATGAATGATTAATATTTGGAATCATATAAAAATTCTTATTCTATGAAATAAAAAAAATTAAGTTTTATCAAAACTTGAAGTATTCTTAATAATAGTGCAATTAATTGACTAATATTATAATTTTTTACTCATTAAACCAATTGGGATTAAAAATTCTTAATAGTTTTATTTTGGTTATTAATGTAAAGAAATTAAATTATCCGTGATATCATTTGAGAATCTATGATAATTGGAAAATTCAAAATTTATTTATTAAAATTATTTTAATATTATAAACATAAACTATTTTTTTAATAATTAAAATATCACTCAAAATTCTTAATATGCTTTAATATTTAAATTTCATTCGTTGATTTTAGCCAAAATATTAGATAATTTCCATCATTACTTAATGTACCATAAATTTAATAATAACGAAAATCTAGGCTTTTCTCATTTTAAAAATATATCTGCTAATTGAAATTATCTCTACTTTTTAAGTATTATTATTATCTTTAAAAGGCAAAATTACTCTCACAAAATTCAAACAATTTCCATTTTTTATTAACATTAACTTTTTTTATTAACAATATTATATCGGGAAGTAATGATTACAGAATGAATTCCCACCATCAATTACTACATCTTCAGAGTTACTATATTCATTATCAATAGGATTTAATGTATATATTTTCAAATGTGATGAAGATTGAGGAAGAAAGACTAATACTAAATCACTGACAAAAGCAATTCGAAATCCATATCGTATTACTTTTATTTTTTATTTAACTGACCAATGAGAATCTTAATTTATGCGTTCCATCACCAAAATTAAATTATCTAGACCACAGGAAATCAATTTATTTCCATTTTAATTTATTGATAATCCATAAACATGACTGCTATGCTCAGTTATTGTTTATAAACAATTTCCACTTAATATATTGGATTTATTATAACATGACCAGAATTTTATTTTTGAATCATATGAACCAGTAATTAACATCTAATCATCAATTGGATGTAGAACCAAACATTAAATATTTTTAGAATGCCCTCTTAGTTTCATTAGAAATTTTGATTTTTGATTAAAATATGGTGACCATATAATGATGGAGTTATCTTCAGAACTAGATGCGAATAAGAAATTAAATTTGAAAAAGATAACAATAATAACTCTATTTGGAGTTAAATAGTAATGAATAAGTCTTACTTTTTCTTATTTCACCTAATAAACTTTTATCCAATTACCGCAACCAACTAGTATTAAAGAATTTTCGTTGTTAATTGCTATTGAAAAACACCAATTTTCTTATTTAATAGGTGTCTTATTGATATCTTCATAGATTAAACTTTTTGGGAGANCATTTGAGAATCTATGATAATTGGAAAATTCAAAATTTATTTATTAAAATTATTTTAATATTATAAACATAAACTATTTTTTTTTAATAAGTAAAATATCACTCAAAATTCTTAATATGCTTTAATATTTAAATTTCATGCGTTGATTTTAGCCAAAATATTAGATAATTTCCATCATTACTTAATGTACCATAAATTTAATAATAACGAAAATCTAGGCTTTTCTCATTTTAAAAATATATCTGCTAATTGAAATTATCTCTACTTTTTAAGTATTATTATTATCTTTAAAAGGCAAAATTACTCTCACAAAATTCAAACAATTTCCATTTTTTATTAACATTAACTTTTTTTATTAACAATATTATATCGGGAAGTAATGATTACAGAATGAATTCCCACCATCAATTACTACATCTTCAGAGTTACTATATTCATTATCAATAGGATTTAATGTATATATTTTCAAATGTGATGAAGATTGAGGAAGAAAGACTAATACTAAATCACTGACAAAAGCAATTCGAAATCCATATCGTATTACTTTTATTTTTTATTTAACTGACCAATGAGAATCTTAATTTATGCGTTCCATCACCAAAATTAAATTATCTAGACCACAGGAAATCAATTTATTTCCATTTTAATTTATTGATAATCCATAAACATGACTGCTATGCTCAGTTATTGTTTATAAACAATTTCCACTTAATATATTGGATTTATTATAACATGACCAGAATTTTATTTTTGAATCATATGAACCAGTAATTAACATCTAATCATCAATTGGATGTAGAACCAAACATTAAATATTTTTAGAATGCCCTCTTAGTTTCATTAGAAATTTTGATTTTTGATTAAAATATGGTGACCATATAATGATGGAGTTATCTTCAGAACTAGATGCGAATAAGAAATTAAATTTGAAAAAGATAACAATAATAACTCTATTTGGAGTTAAATAGTAATGAATAAGTCTTACTTTTTCTTATTTCACCTAATAAACTTTTATCCAATTACCGCAACCAACTAGTATTAAAGAATTTTCGTTGTTAATTGCTATTGAAAAACACCAATTTTCTTATTTAATAGGTGTCTTATTGATATCTTCATAGATTAAACTTTTTGGGAGAAAATTATTTTCGATTCCCTGCATTTTTGAAAAGGTTTCTAAATTAATTTTATTTTATTAGAAAACAAAAATTCACTTTAGATTTCAGAGAAGGTATAACTCTTTAGAATTATGCTCACCAACTATATAATAAATTGACTGATGTGATGTGAAATATATACAATAAATCTTTCGTTATCCATTAATAGGTTTAAAATAAAAGACAGAAGCAGGACTATCAATCAATTAAATATTAATGTATATAACTAATATCTTAAGAATAAAGGAGCCTTTATTTGAGATAAATCACTATTTCAGGTTCAATTCCAGTGGATCTTCAAACAATTTTAAGGCAAAATATTTCTTGAGTTATCCCATTTTATCTAAAAACCTACTATTGTGATTAATATGAGTGATTAAGCATAAAATTAAGAGAAAAGACATTAAGAACTTTTTCGATAGGATTTGAATCATGATTTGGAATTATCTTAAAATTAAATCTAAGGACAAATTAGAAATTAATTGNTCATCTTAAATTATTTTATTTAATTTCTACTTTTATTATATTTATTTAATCAAAATCAAGATATTTGATTGAAACTTATAGAATATATTTATGCAATAACAATATTCAAATTAATAATTCATCAACTTAAATTATGAATGATTAATATTTGGAATCATATAAAAATTCTTATTCTATGAAATAAAAAAAATTAAGTTTTATCAAAACTTGAAGTATTCTTAATAATAGTGCAATTAATTGACTAATATTATAATTTTTTACTCATTAAACCAATTGGGATTAAAAATTCTTAATAGTTTTATTTTGGTTATTAATGTAAAGAAATTAAATTATCCGTGATATCATTTGAGAATCTATGATAATTGGAAAATTCAAAATTTATTTATTAAAATTATTTTAATATTATAAACATAAACTATTTTTTTAATAATTAAAATATCACTCAAAATTCTTAATATGCTTTAATATTTAAATTTCATTCGTTGATTTTAGCCAAAATATTAGATAATTTCCATCATTACTTAATGTACCATAAATTTAATAATAACGAAAATCTAGGCTTTTCTCATTTTAAAAATATATCTGCTAATTGAAATTATCTCTACTTTTTAAGTATTATTATTATCTTTAAAAGGCAAAATTACTCTCACAAAATTCAAACAATTTCCATTTTTTATTAACATTAACTTTTTTTATTAACAATATTATATCGGGAAGTAATGATTACAGAATGAATTCCCACCATCAATTACTACATCTTCAGAGTTACTATATTCATTATCAATAGGATTTAATGTATATATTTTCAAATGTGATGAAGATTGAGGAAGAAAGACTAATACTAAATCACTGACAAAAGCAATTCGAAATCCATATCGTATTACTTTTATTTTTTATTTAACTGACCAATGAGAATCTTAATTTATGCGTTCCATCACCAAAATTAAATTATCTAGACCACAGGAAATCAATTTATTTCCATTTTAATTTATTGATAATCCATAAACATGACTGCTATGCTCAGTTATTGTTTATAAACAATTTCCACTTAATATATTGGATTTATTATAACATGACCAGAATTTTATTTTTGAATCATATGAACCAGTAATTAACATCTAATCATCAATTGGATGTAGAACCAAACATTAAATATTTTTAGAATGCCCTCTTAGTTTCATTAGAAATTTTGATTTTTGATTAAAATATGGTGACCATATAATGATGGAGTTATCTTCAGAACTAGATGCGAATAAGAAATTAAATTTGAAAAAGATAACAATAATAACTCTATTTGGAGTTAAATAGTAATGAATAAGTCTTACTTTTTCTTATTTCACCTAATAAACTTTTATCCAATTACCGCAACCAACTAGTATTAAAGAATTTTCGTTGTTAATTGCTATTGAAAAACACCAATTTTCTTATTTAATAGGTGTCTTATTGATATCTTCATAGATTAAACTTTTTGGGAGAAAATTATTTTCGATTCCCTGCATTTTTGAAAAGGTTTCTAAATTAATTTTATTTTATTAGAAAACAAAAATTCACTTTAGATTTCAGAGAAGGTATAACTCTTTAGAATTATGCTCACCAACTATATAATAAATTGACTGATGTGATGTGAAATATATACAATAAATCTTTCGTTATCCATTAATAGGTTTAAAATAAAAGACAGAAGCAGGACTATCAATCAATTAAATATTAATGTATATAACTAATATCTTAAGAATAAAGGAGCCTTTATTTGAGATAAATCACTATTTCAGGTTCAATTCCAGTGGATCTTCAAACAATTTTAAGGCAAAATATTTCTTGAGTTATCCCATTTTATCTAAAAACCTACTATTGTGATTAATATGAGTGATTAAGCATAAAATTAAGAGAAAAGACATTAAGAACTTTTTCGATAGGATTTGAATCATGATTTGGAATTATCTTAAAATTAAATCTAAGGACAAATTAGAAATTAATTGATCCTTACAAGCAAAATGAATATCAGGAGATGATATATTAGATTATATTTTGTAAACTTAAGCTTAAATTAAGGTTTTTATTATCATTATCAATTATCATATTAAATTTCTTTTACTTAAATATTTCTATCTATTTCCATCCATATTCCAATTTTATATTCACCATTATAGGTTACTTATTTTGAGCCAAACACATAAGAGTGAAAATCATCGCACAACTCATATTCCTATCTAAATTGAATCTCCATCCACCTAATCATCATATGAGCCACCTCCTCTAAAATTAATTTGTTTAATATTTACATTTTTTGATAGAGCTTATCTCCAAAATCCATTTGCCAAAAAATATCCCAATTTCCAACTTTTTTCCCGTTCTTATATTCACCCTTATAAGTTATTTATGAATATTTGTAAAATCCTTCGCTCAACTCAATCCACTTACCATTTCTTTAACCTGAATCGTTGTATGATCCACCACCACTTACAATTAAATTTAATAATACATGATGTTATTCTTATAAATGTATTTCCATGTTCCCTTTTTATAATCGTTAAAGTATTCCTCACTCTCATAAACTTAAGCTAGACTTATTTTTATTAATAAATTGCTTACCTCCAAAAGTTCTTAATTTCATTCTCAAAATGACTCCATCTCATACATATTTGATATAATTATCTTCAATAAATATGATTAGAACAGTTGTCTAAACTAATTTAACATTGAATTAATCCCATTTTTTAACTTCTAAATCTTTGGTTCCTATTTTCGATAATTACGAATCTAAGGGAATCATTTTATAATATATTAATCTAATTTTGTGTTACATCAAAAAAATATTAAAAAATAAATACAAAAAGTATCCCATTTTTTAGTTTTATGACTAAAAGATTACGCTAATAATTACTTTATTTTAGAATATTAATATCATAATTGATTATAAGAAAAATTTGTAAGGTAAAGTGCATGATACAACAGCAAATGTTAAAATATGTGATTCTAAGCTATAATTTTACAGATTTACTAAAATTTGTAGTAAAAATTTACTTAGCCAATTTAATAAAAGATAAGCTTTGGTCAATGCTCTAATTTAAAATATTAATATAATTATTTCTTTTCAAGTTGAAATTATAATCAAATTCTTTACATATAAATAAAAAATAGTTAAAACAAATACTAAATAATACTAAAACAGTTTCCTATGATGAATTTTTTTACATAAATTCAATAGTAATTATAAATCATTTATCAAAATTTATCTCCTTGAGTTTTTTAAATTCCTTATCATTCCATTTTCTATACATCTCCCTCCATATTCCAACTTTTTTCCCATTTTCATATTTGCCATTAGATGTGAGTTAACAATTATAATTAGATTCATCACTCAATTCAATCCATATGCCAATCTTAATTGAGTATCCTTCCATTTTTTCATAATATATTCCACCACCACTTATACTTAAAATTATTATTGATACATCTGTTCATTTTATTTATCTTCACTATTCTTTTTCCAATAAAAATCCCATCTTCCAGCCTTTTTACCATCAATATATTCACCATTTAAGGTGATCAAAAATTTTGCATTTGACCTATCGCTCAATTCAATCCATTACCCTTTCTGTATTCCTTCATCATTATATGATCCACCTCCACTAGAAATTAATTTTATACTACATACATCTTTTCATCCTTTTTTGTTTCATAATCTTTAAAACAAGTATCCCATCTACCAACTTTTTTAATATTTTTATATTCTCCTCTAAAAGTAATTTACCAATACCAATTGGATTCATCACTTAATTCAATCCATTCTCCAATCTTACTTGAATCTTCATCATCATCATATGATCCGCCTCCGCTATAAATTAATTTTTTACTCCATACATTTATTCATACATTTTTGTCTCATAATCCTTATACCAAATATCCCATCTACCAATTTTATTCCCATTTTTATACTCACCTTTATAGATGACTTTTGAATCAAATTTAAATGCACAACTCAGCTCAATCCACTTACCAATCTTTATCGAACTTCCTTCTACTTAATTATCGTATAATCCACTGCCACTGCAAATTTACTGTTAATTATAATAATATCAACATCTATGTAAATCCTTTATCACCGAATTTGAAGAAAGTATCCCATCTACCAACTTTTTTTGCATTCTAATAATCACCATTATAAGTGACTTCAGACCAAAAATTATACCCATCACTCAACTCTATCCACCTGCCAATCTTTATTGAATCTTCAACCCTTTCATCATATAATCCACCACCACTAATACTCTAGTAATTACAATTTACATTAATTCAAATTTATCTTTTCTATAATCCCTATACAAAGTTTACCATCTAACAACCTTTTTACCATGTTTATAATCTCCATTATAAACTATTTATGATAAACTACAAAATCCATCCCTCAACTCAATCCATTTGCCATTCTTTAAAATTTCCTCATTGTATGATCCTCCACCACTATTTGTTTTATTTATATAAATATATATTTTTATTATTAAAATTAATTCATATCAATTGGAGATTAAATCATTAAAATCTGGTCTTTAGAAGGGATTTAGCTGAGGCTATTATAATCATTATGTTGTCATTCCAGACCTGTAAAGGAATTATAAAATTATTTGATTTCTATAGCTTGGGAAGAACCAATAATAAAAATAAGTCAATAATAACCTTGCAAGTCTTGAGCTGTTATTTAAAAAATTGAAATAGATTTATGGGGTTAAAGTATATGTTTTATAAGTGAATAGATGTTTCATTTTAAACTTTCCTTGGTTAGACTACGCATCCATATCAATTTGAAGATAAGAATAATATTTATGCTTTCTCCAAAACAATAGATGTAATATAAAGTGAAGAGGTTGTTTAAACATATTTCCATAATAATTTATAAAATAAAAATCTATATCGATAAATAAGAATGGAGAATGTGTTAACATATGAATAAAAGTATAGAGTTTATTTATCTTATATAACAAATGCACTATCTTATGAACTGATAAAAAATTAGGATTCATTAAAATTATAATTTAAATTAATACTTTAAATAAATTTGATTGATTTCATCAAAAAAATTTTAAATGTCTTATTTACATGAAAGATTATTTTAATCTAAGATTCAATATATTTCTTTGTTAAAATAATAGGATTTCTTATTATATTCGAGATAATCAAATCTGAATTTTAAATTTGAGATACAACACATTTCTTATCATCAAAGTGATTTATCAATATATTAAAAATACAATAAACTATATTTAGCTTGGATATCCAATTATTTCACTTTTATAATGATAAAATAATTAATAAAAATAGAATAGAGGACTTGTTTTGAATTGATTTTTTTGATCATTAAGAGATATCCTTGTACAAAAAGTAATGTAATTTAGAAATTATCAAGTATTGATTAGAACTTTTTGAATGCAAATAATTAATTTAGAAATAATGTATAAAGAATAAAGTAAAATATATACATTTAATATGAATGTTAACTTTTTAATAATTATATTCCATAATTAAATACTATTCTATAAATTGATGTATTTGTAAATAAATTAAAAATTTTATAAAAAATTGGATAAACCATGAATTAATTTAATCTTCCGAATTTAAACCAGAGTAGATATGTTTAAATGGAGAAACACAGTAAGAAGATCTAAAGTAATTTATTATGTCAAATGGATGCAATTCTTTGAAAATTATAGATA
Source organism: Paramecium pentaurelia (assembly GCA_905183005.1). Taxonomy (NCBI): domain Eukaryota; phylum Ciliophora; class Oligohymenophorea; order Peniculida; family Parameciidae; genus Paramecium; species Paramecium pentaurelia. Next base: position 83,212 of record CAJJDO010000177.1, read on the forward strand.
CATAATCAACAATTAATTTCTAACTAATCTTATAATATACGATAATTGAAAAATGCTATACCTTGGATATTGAAAAATCATTTTCACTAATCGTGATTGGAGGTATTAGTGCATTAATACATATACTTAAATTTCAATAGAAAAATTGAAAGTACAAAAATTAGTAAAAGCTCACAGATTAGTAATTTGGATTGTTGTATTAAAAAATTTTAATTAATTCATATCAATTGGAGATTAAATCATTAAAATCTGGTCTTTAGAAGGGATTTAGCTGAGGCTATTATAATCATTATGTTGTCATTCCAGACCTGTAAAGGAATTATAAAATTATTTGATTTCTATAGCTTGGGAAGAACCAATAATAAAAATAAGTCAATAATAACCTTGCAAGTCTTGAGCTGTTATTTAAAAAATTGAAATAGATTTATGGGGTTAAAGTATATGTTTTATAAGTGAATAGATGTTTCATTTTAAACTTTCCTTGGTTAGACTACGCATCCATATCAATTTGAAGATAAGAATAATATTTATGCTTTCTCCAAAACAATAGATGTAATATAAAGTGAAGAGGTTGTTTAAACATATTTCCATAATAATTTATAAAATAAAAATCTATATCGATAAATANTCAACTATTATGATTTAATTTATATGGACTCTAATTTATTTTCTTTTGATATAAAGTTTACAAAAGTTAAGTTTAATTGATTTACTTAATTCTAAAGTAATAAATTTATTTATTAATCATCACAAGCATCCTAACAAGATATATAATAATTGTGTAATTAGAATAATTTAACATCACAATTAGGGTTGCATTTAATGGTAGTAAAATAAGTATCATTATATTTTTCAATTTTATAATCAGCTAATTCTATTTATTAATGACTATCTAAAATAAATTTATTCGATTAATTAATATTATAAATACATTTAATATTTCCATCATTGTAAAAACCCAAAATGACATATTTTGAACTCACAAATTCAATTTTTTTTAAAGATTTGCTTATTTCATATCTTAAAATTTTTAAAATCTTTGAATCTAAGTAATTAAATTTAAAATCAAATTATAATTACAAATAATAACAGTTCAATGTGACAGAACAAATTAATAATTCAAATTTGTAATTATCATAATCATAAACAAATTCAGAAACTGAAAATTTTAATAATTCGTTTGTTGAATCTCTAGGAATAATGTTATTAAGTGATATATTTGTTTATGTAATGATATCAAACTATAATGATAAGAATAATAAAATTAAGGTCTCAGAGTTCTAAATCAAAGTATAAGATTAGTATGTTATAAAGTAAAAATTTGGAGTTTTATGAATAAATATAAATTGAAATTCATTTTATCCATTTATTAGAAACTATTATATTTAATAATTCTAAATTAAAAATAACATTTTAGTTGATCTATCTTTTGTATTATCAAATAATATGAAATTTTCAATTACTTAAATTGAATTTAGAAAAATATAATCCTATTTTAATTATATTTTGATTCTATTTTATTAAATTAATTGCCCTTCTAAATTATAATTATGCATTTTCAAAATCTTTAAATCATCAATTGTATATATAAATATATTGTATTTAGATATAAATAGTGCCAAATCATTAATGATTGGAGTTTGGTTTAACTATAAAGTTAATCGTAAATCAAAAGAATCTATAATTATTTTATCATTTTCTAGAAGACAAGTTTTCTATTTAAAAAATGAACATTCTTATTAATGCATAAGGGTTAAAGAAGACAAATTAGTTAATTTATCTCCATTATATTAAGTAATAGAATTTATTCTTCCAAATACTTCATTTAATGGAATTATTTTTTTTTAATTCTATATGAAATAGCTTAATTAATTATTTGTTAATAGTTATAAACTTTAATTACAATTGATGAATGTTAAATTTAAGATAATCGAATTATTATTAATTATATACTTGGGATCAAATTTGAGCATAATATCAGTGATATAAAAATAAGAATTCATATTTGATTTAAATATATCATTTTTAAATAGTATTTTTATGGAATCTAAAAATTAGATTCTTAGTTCATTATTATAAACATAAAAAAATTATGAAGTAGAATGAAAATTAAAAATTTGACATTTTTCATCAACTTATATAGCTGAAACCATTGAATTTAAGGCTTTGTTATGTAAATCATATATTAAAATATATTAATCTTTTTATTCATTATGAGCTAATATTGCAATCATTTAAACAAATGTTTTATATATTAATGGTTAATCTATAATATATTAATAGGTTGGTATTAAATATAAAAATTAATAGTAATTATTCTTTTCTTAATAATATTTCATTTGAAGGAGATTTTCATTTAATTCAAAGATGATAAGTTTTTTATAATTTATGAAATATTGTAATCTAATAATTTAATGAAATCTCAAACTATAAGTATAAGTATTCTTTCTTAAAATATCAATTTATGAAGGTTGAATTTTAATATTTAATTTATCACTATCATCATTTAATTAGATTGTACAATTTACTTAATGTGAGTGATTTACTTCATTAATTTAAAAATTTTAGAATTCAACAATCATAATCATACAATTTTAAAAATAAATGAATAATTAATTTCCTTGTTACACTAAATAATTAATTTTCTTTTCAAAATTAATCTTAAATGCTTTGAGTTCAGTTTTAACATATGAATAAAAGTATAGAGTTTATTTATCTTATACAATAAATGCATAATCTTATGAACTAATAAAAAATTAGGATTCATTAAAATTAAATCTATATTAATACTTTAAATAAATTTTATTAATTTCATCTAAAATTGTAAATGTCTGATTTACATGAAAGATTATTCTAATCCAAGATTCAACATATTTCTTTGTTAATAAAATGGTATTTCTTGTTATATTCGAGATAATCAAATCTGAATTGTAAATTTGAGATACAACACCATTCTTATCATCAAATTGAGTTATTTAACTTGGATATCCAATTATTTTACTTTTATAATGATAAAAGAATAGTAACATTTTTGAGTAATTAGTTAATTCTATATATAGTTACCTATTCATGAATAATCATATCAATACAAAAATAACTAATAAATAAATAGATTTTTAATATTACAAATAAAATGGAAAACTATTTAGTTATAAAAGGATAATTAACCTTATTTTGAATATAACAATATAAATGACAAATTCTCTAAATATCAACTTAACTTACTTCTGTTTTTTAAACATCATCATTAAATTAATTATTACTATATATAACAATGATTTAAATTCGAACATAATATGTTATTTGATACATAAAAAGGTAACTCTAATAATTAGTCCAACCAACTACAAATATAGCTTATAATGTATCTAATGTTTCATAAATGCTTAGGTTGTTGCCTTTAAAAATCAAATATTAAATTTATTTAGAAACTCTTTAAGTATAATGATGTGATTTTAATGAAATTTAATAAATCAATTATTTTACTTTATTTTATTTAATAATGCAATCATTAATCCTTGTTAAATTTTACATAATGCAATAAATTTATTAATTTAAATATTATAGAATTATTAACATAATTTATTTTCAATCTAAAGAGAATATTGATAAGATTAAAAAATTAGGAGATCTTCATCAACAAGTTAATTCATAATTCTATATTTCCAATTGATATAACTAAATTCTGAAAAAAATATATCAAGTGCAGATTTATAATTATATAATGAGATAAAAACATTAATAAAATATGATTCCATTATATAATTATTATATTTACTTGATAAATATTTTAATAGAGTTTTTGTATTTCTTAATAATACATCAATATTAGAAAACTCATTCTTCAGAATTTCTATGTCATTCGTTGCAATTATAAGTGCTTACCTAGATTATTAAAATTATTCATTTTCTGCTAAATATAATTTTTAGATCTTTGTAAATACTATGACTATTTAAAGATAAACTAGAAAAATTAATAGCGCCATTAAATATATAGTAATTTAATTAATCAATAAATTTTATATATTTATACAAATATCATTCAAAGATATGTTATAAATATATATCATCATTTAATTTTAATGAAAATACTAGTAGTAGTATTTTTCATCAATATTTATAACTTTATATAAAGAGAGATAATTACTAATTATATGATAATAATTTAAGTAAATATAATTATTATAATCACTTATTATTATCAACTAAAAATAAAATATTTTTAACATCCAAAACAATTGGGTCCTTCATCTTTTTATTTTTCAAGTAGAATGCTCTAACTTTAATACAAAACTAATATCCACATCTAACTAAAGGAGATATTAAAGCTAATAACAATAAAATAATTTATAAAAATCCAGCAAATATTTATTACTCAGTTGAAAAATACTTTTGAAAATCAGAGCTATATATCATGCAAGATAATGTAAAGAGCATTACAGGTGCTTCCATCCAAATAATTATGATTAAATCAAATTTATTTAATTCAAAATCCAGACTAATTAATGATCCAAGATACAAAAATAATATACATGTTAATAGTATACATTGTATGAGAGGGTAACTTTACATGATAATAAGAACTAATAAAAATAAGAGTTTTTTAAGTAATATAATTTCATCATGTTATTGAGTTCTTAAATCCTTTAATATAATCTTACGAGTGTATCCTTTGCAATTTTAGCTTACAATTATGATTATGGATATCAGATATCCGAATGATATAATAATAGAAACTATTTCTCTTATTCCTAACATTTCATTAGAAGCTAAAAAAATCAATATTTTAAATATTAAATCCCAACTATTAGCATGAAATAAATGAATAAAGCCTTAATAATTAAATGTTTCATCTATTTTACATATTCTTTTATTGAGGTAATATAATTTAATTCCAATACTTTCAATGATTTTATTATTAAGGAGTCTAAAATAGTAGATATATTTATTTCCAAAGCATTATTTATAGATCAAATTTTTATAGTATTTAATAAATATATACAATCCAATCAAGAACCCTATTTAAGTAAATTACCCTTATAAATTAACTAATAAATCTGCATTTAATTTATATTCAAACAGTTTCCCTACACTTTCTAAATATTGATATCCAATTAATTATTAAAATACTACATTTACTTTTAATTTAATCAACACAGGATTAATAGTTACAAATTCTGATGATTCAAAATATATTTAAATATTTTATGGAAATTTCACATTTATATATTTTAAATATGATTAAAATTATAAAGTATCTAAAATTTCCATACATTAACTTGGATTCCCAAAAAAGAACAGGAAAAAACTACTACTAGCTAATCCTATCATCATCCAACTACCTAAAGATTAAAACTAATTAGCAGTTTGCAATTAATTTTTGTTCAAAACTTTGGGAATTTATAAATTGATAGTTTAGATGGTAGTATTAACCTTCATTTAATTTAGATCTTCTAAATTAGCATTAATTTCTACATTTAAAGAAATTTATGTTGAAATAGATTCTAAAATTTAAATTTATAAAACATAGATAACATCAAGTAAAATTTTCTAATCAATTTCAACTATAATAAAATGAATTATACAGGAATTATTGTAATTTCATATATGTCTTATTAAATAGATGGGATAGAGGGTTTAATAAAATTAGTAAAATTTGAAATAGTTTCGTTTAATTTAACTTTATTAGAAAATGATAATTAAACATATTAAATCGATTAAGTTATATTAAGATATTACAATTAAATAATAGTATAAGGAGTACAAATACTAGATTTATTTAGTTAGTTATTACAAAACCAATTAAATTCAATTTCACATAAAATTGAACAGCCATCATTCTGAAATAAATTACCATCATCACATTCTTCATCATTAGAATAAATACCATTTCCACATTTATTTTATATTTATGCATCTTCTTCATCATCCATAATTTAAGTTTAATTATAAACTTCACAATAATCCTTCAGAATTATATATCCTTCTATGCATTCAATACATAATCCTAATTGACAAATTTAGCATTCTTTTTCACACTAAAATTAACAATTAAAACAACCATCATAAGGTATATCATTTCCATCTTCACATTCTTCTAATCCAATTATAATATAATCATCTCCACATAT
>CAJJDO010000178.1:28989-43619 GCA_905183005.1 Paramecium pentaurelia
TTCCATAATTTTATAATTTCCCAAAAATAGCTATTTTAAGTATATTCATTAAATAAATATCCTAAATGTCTTCGAAACTTTATTTTATCATGTTAATCTCTATTTATGTACAAAATCAAAAATATTAATAAGGGTAAAATGAATCCAATTAAGCAAGATCCAGGTATTGAAAATCCATATATCCAAGAAATATGATTTTTAGATCCATACAGTAATGATACATCACCTGATATGTATTTTATATTTGAAATCTATCTAACAACTAAAATAGAAAAAAATCTAATTATAAAAAATAAATATTATTACTGATTAAGTAAAGAAGCATAAATTTGTACATACATTTATAAGATAGTAATTGAAATAATTAGGCTTTTGAATTTAGTGTTTTTAATTATTGAAAAAATTTTAAAACCAATAAAGATTACTAATATTTAATAAAGCATAAGAACTAACATAACTATGATTCTACTATAAATTAATTCTATCTCTTAAATTTCAGACAAAAAACATTCAAAAAAATTGGTCATAAAATATGAAATATCATTTGATTATTTAAAAATACCTAAAGATATGGTTAATTTAATATTAAATGTAAAGATGAGTGAAAATTTCCATAAATAATTAAGAAATAATTTAAATAAAATACTTTCATGATCTAAATATTTTAATATAAATAAATTAATACCTTAATTCAGTTTGAATAAAATATGAGCAAACTTTTATCTAAGTTTAAGTTATGCAAATAATATATTTGATTTTTCAATACTGCCGATAGTTAATAGTGCCCTATTATTTATTAATATTTGCAATACCATATTGAAATTAAAAAAAATGCTATTAACCTCTTGGTAGCATCCTAACATTGCTCACATTCTACTGATTATTAATTTAAAAAAAATTATCCATCACCTCTTATATTAAATCTATCGCATTCTTCAAAAAGTTCTCCTAAATGTCCCTTAAAACATAAATCTTTATTAACACCCCACCTCCTTAACAAAGATATTGGTTTTTATAACATAATTCTACATCATCAGAACTGTAATGTGGTCTCCAATAACCAATTTTTAATAGAATTTAATTCGATGCAATTGCTTCAAATTTATTTTTATCAAAAATTGAACATTTTGTTGCATTATATGTGACTGAATAAAATCCTTATTCTGATTAACATTATTGGCAACTTGAGGAAATATAAAACTCCCCTAATTAACAGAGAAAGGCTTTAGCTCTCATTAAATATGCTAAACTCTCATCATAATAATTTGTTTTACAATTAATTAAAATTTCTTAAATTTTGTCATCTTGCTCAAAAGGATCCATAATAAAATCTAAAACACCTAAGTTAAAACTTTTTGTTTCATTCTCAAAATTTATTTTTGATATTTGGGTTGATTCCATTACTGTTTATTTTTATATATCAAATAATTATTGTATTATATTACAAGAAGTGTTGAAAAAGTTATTTTGTTGTTCATTCAAACTATTTTTAAACAAAATCCTAATATCATGAATATAAGATTAATAATTCAAAAGCTTAGGATTATAAAGTTGATATTTTGATATTTATTGACCGCTTGGAACAAATAAAAATTATGCATATACTTAACGATCTTACGATATGATTTTATATGGTTTTAATATTAAAAATTATACAGGATGATGTTCAATTGTTTCTTATTGAGAAACCATTTCTATATGATTAAGAAATAATGATAATCTTGATGGTGATTCATTTAAATTATTCGAAAATTATTAAGCATAATTTTTATGAGTAGAGAATAAATAAAATTATTTTGATTTAATCTGTTATTTCCACTCAAATATAATCCACCTGCTTTATCTGCTTAATTATTACAAATAGCTTTAGATGATATTTTAAAGTTATAATCACTCAATTCAAAATATATACCACCTCCTTTCTGAGATGCTGTATTCTTAATAATATAAGAATTTGATATAAGAATTCTTAAATTTTAGACATAAATACCTGATCCTAAACTTCCATCGTTAGAAATAAAAGTTGATTGATCAATTAACATTTTACCTTCCAAATTATCATTTGATTTAGCTGCTATACAACCATATTATTTTATTTTGTTTTTCATACAATATAAATCTGAAACTTTAATTTTCTCAACATTTATAATATCAAAATACAGTAAACCATTCCAACAATGATCACAGATATTATTAAAGATAATAATTTTAGTTAATAAGGCCCTTGTTAAATTTGTGATACTCTTTATTCTAATGAATCATCCATTTTGATTTGACTTTGAAGTAAATTCATCAAAAAATTTATCAACAAATTCTTATTTTTTAATTTATTAGATTATTTATTAATTGTTGAGATTACATAGAACAAATTTTAAATGAATATGATCCTGCTTATAAAAAGTTAAATTTTTAGTTAAATTCTAATATCAGAAATCAATCAAATTTGAGATTGTAATGTTATTAATAGTGATTGTAGATTATAAAATATTGTTTTATTATATATCTATTAAATTTAAGGGATAAAAAGTTGAAATATAAACAAGTTGTAAATTTCCCAATTTTATAGAATTTGAATCTCTAATTTTAATTATTGAGGATAAAATTATCCACTCAATTCATAATCCTATTAACTAAATTTGGCATCCTAAGAAATTCATCATTGCATTGTCATCAATAACTTTTTGAAATTCTAATGAACTAATTTTTCCAATAGAGTGAAGGAATATAAGTAAAGCTTATTCATTTTAAACAATGTTAAGATTTTCTATATAAATTTTATTCTTATCTGCATTTTAAAATTCAGATTAAAAATTAATTATTGAATTAACAAGAGAAAAGCAATTTTTAACAATGATATTTAAAAATTTAATATTATTTTATTTCAATGATGGATATATTAAAAAGAAAGATTATAATAGTTTATTATATACATGTTCCAAAGTAATATTTTCAAGTATTATTTTTAATAAACTTTTCCTGCCATTTATGGTAATAGCTCCATCATTTTCATAATTTGAAATTAGTGAATTTTACGCATGAATTATGCTACAATTTTTGATGATACCTATCCCTTCACCTTATAAATAAATGTTAAATATTGAATTGCTTTCGGCTTAAATATAACTAAAGAATCCTTTATTGATTGTAAATTTGGTAACAAACATTGAGAAAATACCTCCAATATTCTATATCTTAAAAGATTATTAAATTGCATAAGAAATTTCATTCTCATTGTATTCTCCTTAGAATAGAATATCATAATATTTTATCCAAAATTCTTTGTTTAGCCAATTATGATTTAAGACAGTAATATTTTCTAATTAGACTTCATCAGAGGATATTGAAAGAAATGATTAGGTAGAATTTGTCAAAGAATTATAAATGCATAAAATGTCTTTCAGAATTATAATACTTTATTTTGTATCAAAATACATCAAGCTAGCTTAAGTTTAAGAGGGATCTGTCTAGTATTAATGGAAAATATTTTCTTCAAAAGTTAACTTAGTAATTGCTATATATAATTAATTTTTTGAGTAAAATTCCATTAAAGAAAAAAGTATGCCTAAATTCTATTTTAATAAAATGTTTCCCTTCATTATAGAATGTTTTATATATATGTATTCATTTTGATTAGATGTATTCAAAGGATTAGAATAAATTGATACCAATGATAAATCTACACTAAATTAACTTTTTACTTGTATATTCTAAATAATAACTCTATTAAACCCAAAAATTTACAATAATTATGACTAAGGAATACAAATTCTTAAGCAATCAATTTAATAAGGCACTTTATATTCCTGAATTAAATTATCATACACTAATTATCAATTTGTATATAAGGTATATCTAATAAAAATAAGAAACGAAAATTTGTTGTATTTTTTAGAAAAAAATTTTTAATTAATAAAGTAACACAGTTTATTGTAATAAGAATATTTTCGTTCTTATAAGAAGGAGTATTATCTTCAAAATTAAAATTTAATAATAAAAAGTCAATATTATTAAATAATTATTTTTGTTATGTAATAAATACTGAAAAATTTGTTAGATGATTGTTTTTTATATATAAGTTTTTCATCTAAATTTCTATGATTGATTGTATTGATTAGATTTATGCGATTAATTAAAGCTAAAGAAAATAATTATCAATTATCATAATATCATTACAATAAAAGTTATAATTAAATACTATAAATTAAGAACTTAAGATCTAATTATTGATAATTGATAAATTATTAATATTTAAAGTGGTTGTATCCAAGCTATATATTAGTTTTGAATTTTAGAATAAACAATTTGATATTACTAATTCATTTAAGAATACATTAGATATACTATTTTAATTCATTTTAAAAATAAAAATACAAGAATCAATTGTAAAATTCTTGATAAAAATGTTTCTATTTACATTCTAAAAATAAAATAATGTTGAATTTATAATTTTACAATCCTAAAGTTTTATATTGTTAATCGTAATATCTTCATTCAAACCTTCACAAAATATATCAAAAATTATTGAATTTCCAATGCTTATATCTGAAATTGTAAAATTTTACATATTAAATTATTGAAAACTATCTGCATTAATAGATATTATTATAGGATAACTTTAGTTAGAATAAAACTTTGTATTTAAAATGTAAAAATTAATTGATTAACCTCTATTTCTCAATATCATTTCGATTTAAAATAATATTAAAAAAATAGCATTACTTATTACAATTTAATCATATTTTTAGACTTAAAAAATAACTTTGTTATTAAAAATTATAGGATTTATACTACCCTTAATAATTAATTCGCTTAATCTTATAGAAATTATATTTTCCTTAAAAGAGTTCATTAATATGTATTCTATTCTTCCGAAATTACAGTAGAGTTCTAAATTTATTGTGATAGGGATGTATTTGAGTCCAATTTCATTTAAATATTTATAATTATACTAAATATATTTGAAATCGTTTATATTAAAGCATTCTACTTCATCCTAAGTTATTTAATATAATAATACATAAATAAATTCTAATTTATAGTTACAATTATCTTAATAACAATATTAAGCAATTGCTAAGATTGGATCAATATGAATTTTGCTTTCAAATGGAACTTTTTAGATACATCTAAAAGTATAAATGGAGTTTTTCTGTATTTTATATAAAATAAGGATTTATTTGCTATTATAATTATTTCTAATACATTAATTTCATTAGTAGATCTATTCAAGCAAACTTAACATAATGAAGGGCATTCTATGCATTTTCTATCAGCTTATACTCTAATTAGTTCTTTATAATAATTTCTCTTGCATTGAGAACACTAAAATTTGGAAAATGGTAACTATTTTACTGTCTCACATACTGAACAAAATTCATCACAATATTGTTAGCATTCATTTTCTAAAATTCGATATCCTTGAAGACACTCAATTACTATTGTATTTGGTCTAGATATATCATAATTTATTCTAGTTTTAGGTGGCAAGAATTAAATTACAAAACCTTGAAATTACCATTTCCCTGGTTCTAATAAATTATCTTATTAGCATTATTTTGAATTAAAAATAGGACAAATGCTGCAAACTCCTGTTATAGAAGACACAATATAACCATCTTCACAAATTAAACATTTTATTGTTGTTTATATAGTTTTGATACATTATTTACAATGTAGAATAAGGTCTTGACAATTTATTTTTTCGAAAGATAAAGTGAAATCATTTGATAGTGTGCAAATCTCTCTTTCTTCAAGATTAATATAAGATCTGAGGCAATTTTATTAAGTCGGTTTTTAGTTGATACAAGTTGATGTAGTAAATTCAAATATATATCCCTCTCTGCACTAAGCACATCCTAATTTTATCTCCTCATCATTAAGTGAAAAACTTTCTAAATTTTCAAGTGTAGATTTTGTTGGATCACTAGCTAAATAATCAAAACAATATTAACAATTTTCTAGTTTACAAGTTACACACTTCTTATAAAAATTTAAATAATTTGGAGCATAACAAGTATTATTGGCAAAACTCGCATTTGGAGTCCTATCTAAACATAATTCTGTTGTTGGTAAAATCGCGCATTTCTTACAATCATTTATGCACAAATAACAATTTTCATTTATCGATTGACTGACAGAGCATAAATTTTTGACTATTAATGATGCTTCAATTAAATCGTATGGTGCTTTCACATTCAAATCACAATTAGGACAGTATATTAATTCATCTCCTGCAAATAAGTATTACAAATTTTCATCTTCAAAATATTTAGTAACACTTCCATCCTAGTGAACAAGTAAAGATGTTTAACAAAGGAGAGTATGAATCCATGATTTTGGATTAAAAATACATTCTAAACATGTTATTACATTATTTGTAATTATTGATACCATTTAAAGCAATCATCATTAATTTCAAAAAACCCATATTTACATTATTTATTAAATTACTAGACTTCAATTTTATTTAGTTATAATGTTTAATAATTAACACACTCATTATTCTAATCAATAGTTCCATATTCACATATACAAACTTTAAATTCTGATACATATCTTCTATTTGAAAATTCATAACATGATAAACAATCATCTTTTGTTGGACCATCAAATTCTTTGCATGTTGGATGACAACTTATCTACAGATTATTAAAATCAGGGCAATTAAATCATTAAAATCCTACAAGTTGAAGAGTTAAATAGTTAGATTTTGATTAAAAAATATTTCCATATATTAATTTAAATTATACCATTTAGAATTAAACTACTTCTTAAGTAAGGCTAAATTTTTCTTAAGTTTATCCCTAATAAAATGTAATAGTAATTGAAATAAATTAATCTGATTTTTCAACAAGAATGTAATGCCACAATTAAATATCATTGGTCACATCAAATTCAACTTTCTTTAAATAAGGATTGGTTGAAAAATCAATATTTACAACAGGCAAAGTATAGCTATAAGTAGTTAAAATGATTTAATTTATTTAAGTTGATAATTTGTATAATAATTAAAATGCACATAAATTTTCTTAAATTAGTTAAGGATGCTAAAAATTACCCATTAATTTAAATAACAAAAACTAAAATTCATTGGAGATTTTATTAATTTCTAAATTTTTTATCCATCCTGCTAAATGAAATTATTAACAATTAGTGTTTTAGGATAAAAATTCATATATATCTTAATTTTAGATTTTAACATGTGGTAAATCTGTTATTTAATTATTTTTGCAATTACATGGTTTTTATTGTCTTGATTAGATTAATTCAAAAAATTAATCAGGTATATCATAAAAACAATTTTAGAGATAATATATTTATCCTGGAAAATACGATAGTATCTTATTTTCAAATAAATAAAATTTTGATGTCTGTTCTACTTTAAAATCTCCACCAATAATTTAAGTAAAAATATTTTCTTGAAATGGAAACCTAATTTATACATCTTTGGAAAATATTTAATTCATTTATTAATCCTAAATATATATAGTTACTCTTTTTTCTAAAGGACTTGCCAAGAATCCATTGAAATACCGAACACCTTCATATGAAATTAAATCGATTGAAATTTATTCAGTTGTAACTCTATTATCACTATCTAAAAATTAAAAGTATTTCTTAACCATTTTTTCCTCAAAACTTATGCATTCAAAATATAAAAAATATACATTGCTATCTACTTTTTTTTAAATTCTAAATTAATGAAAGCAGCTACTATAAAGTATTCCGTATTCTCCTGTTTAGACAATATTACTCAAAGGAACATATTTACTCCAAACTCCAAAACATGCACTTTCTCCATCAAGACTATTCGATTATTTTACTTCAAATTATTTATATGAATAAAATGTCGGTAATATTGTAATGCTCCAGCACAAATATGTTTGAATTTCAAAACATATTACTATCAGAAACGGAAAAGATATAGTTTACTTCATTCTAAAGATTAAAATATTTTTGATTATTTGTGATTAATAAATGATTTAAAACTTAATTTTTTGCTATTATAGAATTCTCTTTTCAATTTATATCTATTATTTTGTGTAACAAAATAAATAAATTCTGAATTTATTATGGAGCTTTCAGAATTAACAATATTGATATGATTAAAATTTGAAGACTAAATAATAAAATTATTCATATTCTTATTATTAGAGAATGGAAGGACAATAATTCTGTAATGAAATCAAAGTTTGATATATAAATATCCATTAATGCGGAGTGTTATTAAAGATAAGGCAAGGTAAATTAATTGATGATAATTTTGAATTTACACTAACACCGACTCAAATTGAATAAAATTTTGATTATAATATTAATTTTTTTGAGTAATTTTGAAATTTTACTCAAATATTTATTTTTGAAAACTAGAACGATTTTTCTAAAAAGAGTGAGTTTTATGAAGCAGATATATAATAAATTTGAAATTTAAGTAATAGATACAATATTATTATAATTAAAAATAATATCTGCTAATTTTATGTCTAAAAAATTGAAGCATAAAATAATTCGGAAATATTTAATTGAAATGTCTCTTTTTTGGGATTTCAATTATATATTCTTTTTAAACTCATTTATAATTTAATATTTCTTTCAATCAATCATAAACTTTACATTTGATATTAGTAGATATGTTCTATTGGGATTTAATTTAAAAAATTAACTTTTTAAGCATTGATACAATTTGGAAGATATTTTAGATAGAGCAAAATTATGTTATTATCTAAAAATCTCATTATTTAAATCATGATTAAAATTTTTTTTTTAAGTTTAATTCTAGAAATATGAATAATATTAATATATATATATCTAAAGCTTGATAAATAAACGCAATAAACCACTATATTAAAGCTAATAAAACCTTCTTGTTTATTGTTGATATGCTTAAAGAGGGAGAATATCTAGTCAAATGTATTAATTTATGAAACGAATAATCCTATTGTTATCCATAAAAGAACTATATTAATTTAATTTTAATATATTTTTTAAGATAGCTCAGAAATATTTCCTCTTCTTTTTATCATTATCCAGAAAATTTGAGAATTGTGCTTTTCATTACCTCCTTCATCCAGGAAATCATTATCAATATTTGAATAATGTGAGAAATGGATCTTTAGAGAACAAGGGTTCAAAAAAATGTTTAATTAGAGCCTATATCTCTAAATGAGCAAAATTATTGGCTATCAATTCTTATCTCTATTATTCATAAATGAAGCAATAACTCATGATTAAAAAATATTTTTTATTTAGAGAAATTCCATTGGGAGCATCAATTTATTTTTTTATCATTTTAATCTACATATTTATTTAAATCCTTTGTTAAAGTAATAAAATAGAATTAATGTTTATAATATTTATTTAGACAATCTTAAAATAAATTATTATTTGTTAGCATTCTAAGTAACAACAGTTTTAATTTGCTGATGAGATTGCCATACTTATATATCATAAGGATACTCGTTTTCTAAGAGATTTTAATCTATAAACTATTTATTGCAAACTTAATAATATCAAAGCGTGGAATATTTTTATTTCACAATCATAAACAGCTTACTGACAATAAAATTCAAAAGGCCTTTATTAGTATTATATACGCCAATTATTATTGATTTTACCTAACAGAATTTGTAATACAAAATTTTCTAACACTATTTCAAAAGAGTTTAATATAATCATAATACTATAAATTAGTATTTTTGGCATAAATTCTTAAATATTAAGCAGAGTACATTTTATATAAAGAAATAACGACAGAAGGATTGAATTTTATGATCAATATCTAAGATTTGGAAACCATTTTATCAAATTCAATATAACCTATTGTGATTCTCAATATTCAAAGATTAATTGAATTCAATATTCTCCAAGAAGACATAGCATTGAGAGTTTATTTTATATTCTAGATAAACTTTAAAAGATTTTGACCGAATTCCCAATTCGTAATTTAAGTAAAAATATGAAAACTATCGATATATATTTATAACGCAAGGATAAATTGAATGTTGTTTCTGATTCTGATGAATGGCAAGAATAATACATTTTTTTTAAAGACAAATAAGACAGTTAGATATTCTATATAGATAGATTATGTGTAATTTATTTCTAAAATAACGTATCTCCAAAAAAAGAGAATTACTATTGCAATTGCAAGGAAGAGGAAACGGAGCTGATCGGTTGGTAGATAAATTGATAAATATCTTCTAGTGTAATTCTCAAATTGTAGAAATAGAATAATTGAGTTGATAATTAGAAACAACTGCTCACCTTAGAAACTTAATATTTGAAAATTTGAATATGTTTGAAGAATTGTCTTAATTCATCTTTATAGATTTGTGCTGCTAATTACCAAAATTAACCATGAATCAAATATAATGGTTTACAGACTTTAAGATCTAGATTGCTAAGTCTTTAACACTAATAATTTATTAGTGTAAATTCAGAAGAACTACTGATCAATATTTATAAATTATTAAGTGAAAAAATGGTAATATGAGAATAATATACAATTATGATATCTGAGTTGATCACAAATTTTTAGGCATGCTTATAAATCAAAATAATAAGTTAAGAAAATTATAAATGATTTAGTTGATGATCTCAATTAAAAAATAGAATATCTCAAGTAAAAGAATATTAATGAATTTGAAATTATTGATATTGAGCTGCAATCAATTCAAATAGAATCAATTTTTTAGCCAAAATTTCCTTACAGATATTGCAATCAGAATTTCACAACTAAATCTTCAATAAGTATAGACATTAATTGCTTATAATCAAGCGATTTAGACTATCATTGTTTAAGATCTTTAAAAATGATTTATTGGAAGAAAATGATAAATTGAAAAAGAGAATAAAATAAAATTTTTTAGTTAATGAAAAACAAATAATTAAAGACAATACTTAAAAATTGGTTAATGATTAAATAAATATATCAGTTAAAAATTGAACAGAAAGAATAATATTTGAAATATGAAATTACTATTAAAAATATCAAGAGTCTTTAATGATAATTTGAAATTAATTTTCATATTTAATTAACAGGTAATTTTTTTAAATCTTCTAATTTTTTTTGTTTAATTAGTTAGGTCGAAGTCTTTGAATACATTTATCAATATTTTGATGATAATAATAAATAAATTTGTTGAACTTTGTTATATCTAAACGTTTATTTGTATCTTTTCATTTATTAAGTGATACATTTGAATCAAAAGTACTTACTCTGCTTTTCTACTTGTAAACTGAAATCAATTTATGGATCACAAAGATATTTTGCTATATACTTCAGAATTTTTTTCCTATTCAGTTATTAATTATAGTGTTTCATATTATTCATCCAGCAAATTTTTGATTTTATGGATTGCCAAATAGCTATATTTTAATCAGCTATTGGTAAATATAAATTAATATTGTGAAAACTAGAATCAGAGTGATTAACCCTGAGTAAATAAAAATAAATAATAGTATTATTCTTCGAGAGAATCCTATTTCATTAATTAATTACCAATTTTAATACTAACAAAAGTTAAGAAATTTGTAAAATGTATATGATATTAAAAAATTGATAAATCCCAATATTATCATAATGAAAAGTGTTTCAAAGTTTTCCTAGAAGTAATAATTGATTTAATAGTATTCAAATTATCATTTAGCTATTATGACCATTATGACTTGAACTTAATAATTAAAGATATTTTGTAAATTCTGATCTATTTAAGATTGGAGTAAAAGATAAAATAAAAAATCTCAAAATTAATATTCAAAGCTTTCTGGAAATTCAATATTATGAAATTTCAAACAAAATAATTATGAAACATATCAAGTTTATTCCATGTTTTTTTAATTGCAGCATAAAAAGAAATTCCACTTATAATAATGATGACATAGAATAAAATCCTTCACGTAATGGAGGTTTTTTTCAATAACCCAAAATATGTAAAAATCAGAATCATATATAATTCAAAAAACAGGGAATTTACCTACATGGGAGATAGAAAGAACGAATCTTTAGTTCTCTACTATGGATAAATTTTACCATTTCAAAAAAAAGAATACTATATAAAGAGAATAATTAAAATATATACTCAAAAAAAGTTAGCAATTTCTAATAAAGGAAAACCATTTAAACCTCAAAATATAAACTAATAATTATGTTATGGATTTAAAAAGTAACTCATCAACAGATAATGAAAATATTCTATTAGCATGATAACTCAGGCAGTTAAGGATTACAAACTAAGAATATTATTTTTGCAAATAATTTAATAACGGACCATATAAATCTTATTAAACATTTCAAAAACAATAAAAAAAATAACATAAAAGAAGATAGACAAGAATATTAGATAAAATAATAAAATAGGGATAGAAATAAAAATGAGCGAATATCATTAAAATCTTTACCCTACATGAGTAATAAACACCAAAATAATTAAATTTAAATTAATTACGTGAAATATAAATTCCTCACGCCTGAAACTTGCTCATTAATTTAGACATACAATTTAAACTTTATCTGTTTAAAAGAAGTAAGAGATATCTCAATAAAGGATTCAATAAATTATAAATTCTATTATAAAAGAACTGGCTCACTCATTAAGGTGAAATAAACAAAGATACATAAATAATTCAATTCATAAGGCATTCCTCACTTACCTACTTCCATAAGGATCCACCTAACGCGTTATTTATTTAATATATATATGGGTGAATTTTTACAGACTCTCAAATAATAATTAAGTCATGAAATAATACCGGTATTAAATGGAATAATTATGAAACCAACTGTTTAAATAAGTATTTAGACTACCAAAAAAATACCCCTAAAGCTTTTACTAGGGTATAAAACCACCCTAGTATAAAGAAGAGGATTAAAATATTTCTCTGTGTAAAAATAAGTTCAAGATTATGAAAGTCTTATGCTTATGTTTATAGAAAATGCATAAATGAAAAAAATAAATAATTAAAATCAGATATAATAATAGAAAACTGTTTTGCTATTTAATAAATTTGAGCTAATAATTCATCTTTAAGTATCTATTTATCTTATTTACTTTTAAGTTAATCTTACTTATCGACTTCTCTCTCTATTCCTCTGTATATTAAATCATATATTTAGATCTCTTTTTGTTCCATTATTTAAAACCACTTTCTCTTCTTGAAAAGAAATATATAAGAAATCATTAATACTTCTCTTGCCTTTCATTAATTCACTGTTTCATATTAATTTCCATTTTTATAAATCTATAAAAGTAGTTTATTCTGATAGTAATCAGATTCAAAAACAAAAAACCTAATTAAAAATATATACTGGATAATCAGATTCATAGAAGTAATTAGATTTATCATAATAATCTGTTCTTCAAAGTTTTTGATCAAATTGATAGATTTAAGATTCCATTTATAGATCAATATATAATTATCCAAAAAAAAATAAATGCTATTATTTAATTATTGTTGAGATATGAAAAAATTTCATGTTTTTAAGCATCATTTTGTGTTTAGTAAAGAATTAATAAATCATCAATAATTTTAACTTCAATAAAAAATTTAATTATCTTTTTTTTCTTTTGGCGATAAGAAAAATGCTTAAAAGTCTTAAGATTAGGAATTATTATTAAAAGTATTGATCTATTATAACCCAAAAACTCCTTTTCTTATAGATTACTTATATCAAAAGATATATATAAACCTCATATTATATAATTGGGGAGAGATATGCAATTATATCTAATTAATAGGAGGCCTATTAGATTATTTATTTATATTTTTTCAAAATTAGAGTTATTTTCCCTCACTATAAGGAATCTCACATTTAAATTGAAAAAGTAAATGGATTAGCAAAAGTTAAATTACTATAATTTGATAAGTTATAATCAAATTTTGATACTCCCAACTTGATTTCATTTACATAAGAACTTGGGGACAAACATTTAAAAATGTTATTATTAATTAATGCTAGAGAGAAGAAATGTAAATATTTTATCCAAATACTAGATCTGTAAAGATCTTTCAGATTTATTCATAGAATTTAAGAAATTAAAAAAACAAAAGAGATTCTAAATTATTTTTTTGAATAAGAATTATCGAAAAGAATCTTATTAACAATCCTATAATAAATTTTCAAAAAGCATATCTAAATACCATCCTTAAATATCTATGATTGTGATTAGATTAGGTTATTAAATTTCGAAATGTATCCTCGATTAGTCTTTATAAAAGGACACAAATCTATAATCCTGCCATCATAATAAACTGGATAAATATGATTATTATCAATTAATCTTGGTTATTATTGAAAAAAAAGCAAAATATAAATTATATTTATTTAATAAAATAGTTAATTTTCAATTAAACTTAATTTATTCTAATTCTTTTCAATCTAGAATTATATAATATTAAATGATTGATGAATTAATTATCAATAATAAATTGAATAATTTATTAATAAATCATTATCTTAACTCTTTTTTAAAACCGATTTGAAGGAGCAAATAGAAAAGAATATTAAATTAAATGAATCTAATATCATTTAAATATTAGGATTAACATAATTGTATGGATATCAAAGAATGGTCAAAAAAAAATACACATGGCAATACAATGGATTAATAGCATAATTTCTCATTTATAAA
>CAJJDO010000178.1:51773-75160 GCA_905183005.1 Paramecium pentaurelia
ATATTTATTGATTTTATAAAAATATTTACTTTTGATTCTTAAGTACTTTAGATTAAATTAAGCATCGAAAAAACTTGAATTAATTTTAAATGAAAAATATTCAAAGAATAAAGAATTAAAGATAATTTCTTTAAATTAAGAGAATTCCGTCTGATTAAATTAAAATTGAAATAAATATAGACCATAATCATTCAAATATATTAATGAATCCACTTTTAATTCAAAAAAAAACTATCAAAAAATATTTATTCTACAAAAATGCAATAGGTTAGTCCATTTGATTAATTGGATGATGATTGTAATGAATTTAATGAAATATCAAAATTAAAAAAAAACAATAATATGTTAAAAAGAATGAGAATTGAAAATATTATCAATCCAAAAATTATAAAAATAAATTACCACAATATTAATATCCTAATTAGGATGATTTTTGAATATGTTAAGTCAACATTTGCTGTTTCAGATAAGTAACAATCTAAATTATTAGCTATTGAATAAGATTAATTACTAGCTGAATCAACAAAGTTGAATCAAAAGGAAAAGCTAATATTTAATCAAAATATAACTTAAAAATATCCATAAATAATTTAATAATATTTTTAATGGAATACCTTAAGGATCTGCAATATTAAAATAGAATTCTTTGATTTACTTTAATTAAAGCATCCTTAAATTTTTAATAATAAGAACAGATCATTTTATGTTCCAATTAAGTCTGATTAATTCAAGTAATCATCTGATTAATTGTGTGGAAAGTCAATAAAAATATTAGCTTATTTAGAATAATTTAAGATGATAAATTATTACAAAGAATTTAATTAACATTTATAAATAATCATTTTTTAATAGAAAATGGAATAATCAAATATGAAAATGTGCTCAAAACATAAATTAGAAATTGTTTTGGTTGACCTTGAAGCAAAAGTAGTTTAAGAGGATAGATATTTATGTGTTAGATGTATTATTGAAAGAATGAATAAGAAGAAAATGAATATGATTGACGAAACTAAGAATTTGATTAAAGAAATGAAAATGACTGAATAAAATCAAAAATTTGAAGACAATAAAAAGAGATTAGATAATTTCAAAATAGTTGGATAATTATTAAGAGATCTTAAGTAGAATATAGATTCTATTTTTGATAAAATATTCAATAATATTCAATCAAAATTAAGTTAGATTTAAAGTGATATAGAAAATATAGAATCATAAACTATCATATTCAATTTTGAAGTTGACATTGAAAGATTATCCTAATATTAAGAATAATAAATTCATTCATAATCTATTCAAGCAATAGAAGATGATCATAAATTTATTGAATAAATCCAAAAATAATTATCATCATTCATAAATTCTTAATAATATAATAAATTAATGAATAACTAAATAATTTTTGTTAATGAAATCGTAGCCTAGGATTTATAAACAAATGAATAACCTAATGAAATGATAAAAGCATAAGATTATGTAATATAATTATATATCATATTAGAAAACACCAGCTTTGAAACTTATATGTGAAGAACACACAAAAGAAATCATAATGTTTAATTTGAATGTGAATTCTAACCAGTAACCAAAGATGGCATGTGTAAAATGTATTTAATAATATCCTGCATCATACACACCTTTAGAAGAGCTTATTAACTAATGGGATTAATATCAAAAGAGAAATTAAGCTAATTGTAATGAAATCCAAAAAACTAGGAGTATTATGTAATAAAAAATATTGAAAGTCATTTAAGATATCAAATTGTAAAATGATTAAATATTTGATGACCTAATATAATCTTTAAATAACTAATAATAATCAATAGAACATATGAATCAGAACTAGATTAATGGTAAATCATTTTATCAATTAACGTCTAATTAAATTAATGAAATACTTATTCAATTAAGTTAAATAGATAAATTTAAGTCACATAAAGATCAAAAAAGTAATATAGAGAAAATTGATAAAATATTCTATTCAGACTTAAGATCCAGATTGGAGCATTTAATTTAATATTAATAAATAAATGCTTAAAGAATCAATTATTTGCTTATGAATGATAATAAAGTGATTCATGAAATTGATAATCTTTTAAAATCAACCTAGTAGGAAGATGTAGATAATAAAGAAGAAACAGCTGATATATTATAAATTATAGAAAAAACGAGATAAATTATGGAATAATCATTTAATTTTCAATTTTCATAAAAAATGCTTGATGAAAATATTGGTTAATATAAAAAGGCTAAAGAGGAAATTTAGAATTTAAGGTAGATTTTAAGCTTAAAAATAGAAAAATGTTAAGGATTTCAATAGATATTCAATGAACTCAATAATTATTCAGAAAAATTTGTTTAAGATTATCTTAAATTTTAATAATTTTTAGAATTTGATTAAATGTTGAATCTAATTAAGGAATTAAAAAAGTAAATTTCATTATCCAATAATGAATAATTAATAATTAATCAACAAAATGAAGAATAGAAGTAATAATTAGAATTATTGAAAAAAAATTAAAATTAATATTAAAATGAGATTTAAGTTTTAACATCTTTAAGTATTTTATATTTTATATTATTAAGATGAAAAGATGAAGAAAGAAATGGAAGAATAAATCAATCATAAAAATTAAGATAATAAAAAATTAAAAGAATAAATTGAATCTATTTAAAAAGAGAATTCAGAATCAAAAAATTAATTTGAGAATGATCTAAGAATATTGAACTAAACAAATGAATAAATTAATAAAGAAAATTTAGAGTTAAAGAATTAAATAAAAGTTAAAGATGCAGATTTTTAAGAATTAAAAGCAAAAGTAACATATTATTATCATATAAGTCATCATAATAATAAAAGTTATTAACATTTTCATAAACACATAAACATTCTAATTGCTAAGTGACATAAAATGGTAAGACTGTTCAAAATGGCAAATACTGTCTTTGTGATTAAGTTATCCCTAAAAATGGATTTACATTATTTGCATTTAAGATCATTCAATTAAGTAGTAGATGTTTTATTGGAATTGGGATGAGAGAGATTATATAAAAAAATAATTATGATGGAGATGTAACTTATGGCTATGGGTATTAATTGATGAATAAAATTAGATCATATACAATAGGATCTAATTAGTATTGTTTTTCACACCATGACAAAGATAAAGATGCCAAAGCATTATCATTTGATTTTACAGTAAATGATATAATCATGGTTGAAGTTGACATTTAAAATAAATACATAAAATGGACTAAAAAATAATCGAATCAATCATTTGTAATTCAGATAATTATATATCATAATAGACTCTTTAGATAGATCCAACTTACGATTTATATCCATGTGTATGGGCGATGAGTGGAAGTAAAATAGAAATATAAGACATATTAATATGAATATGATTAAAAATATAATATCTCTGATTAATTGAACATAAATATATATAATGAAATTTATTACAATCATCTGAGGGAATGGAATAAAAATTCCCAATATATTTAATATTTAGTTTATTAGAAAAATACTATAAAACATTCCAAAAAATTTGGGTTGTATTTTCATTTTTTTCTAATCATCTCATATAGCATATCGATACGTTTTATTTAGATTATTGAATATTTTAGATTTTAGACATAATGAGATGTAATTAGCAATAATGAACAGATTTTGGCAGAAACTAAAGCCATTGTAAGGTAATGAATTATTATTGCCATTATAAATCTGATTAATATAACTAAGGATTTAAATATGAGGAGACATCTTTAAAATTTTGATATTGTATTTAAGGTAACTCAATACTAGATAACTTATATATTCATTTGATCAAATTCCAAAATTCATTTATTGAGAAATAAATAAATTATTTACAAACCTTGAATTTATATATTTTCTCTTTAGAGATATAATCAAGAAACAAAGACTAGCAATTAAACATGACATAAGGTCATTCACATCTAATTATGTTTATCGAAAATTATGCTATTAAACTATTGAGTTTTAATTTCTAGTGCATTAAAAAACTTTTCTTTATTGTAATTTAATAAGAGGAACTTCCCAATTAATCAATAATAGTAATCCATAAACATATACTAATTTAGGATTCATGTCAATTAGGATCGGTGAAATTAGATTCCATTTTCATAAAAATTAAATATGAATATTGGAAGAAGATTTTATATGAAAATAAACCGAGAATTAGAAATTTGGATTTGTAAGTAAGAATGGAAAGTATGTCAATTAGATCAGGAAATAAGGAGAGTTTCTAACTGAATAATCTATAAATTATGGAATTAGTTCTTTATTTGGAGCAATAAGTAATGATGGAGAGTATTCGATCACTTGGGATACTAAATTAAAGTAAATAGGAGATATTAAGAATAATGAAAATATATCTTTATATCCATATATAATATATGAATAATCAATATATATATAAATGTGAAGTTTTATCATAAATTTTAAATATATTTGTTTTAATAAATTGAATTAAAAACGAAACTTCAAGAATTTTTGCTTTTCCAAAATAAAATTATTTAGCGAAATCAATATTAAGTGATAAATTTGATTTTTATAAACTGCTTGATTAATTAGAACTTAAATTATATTTTAAATTTACTTAGAACTTTTCTTTTTAGTTAAATTTTCTAAAACAAGAAATAATACTAAATTATAAATTCCATTTCTTTAAATATCCACGTTATTTGATTTCATAATAATGTTTATGCCTAAAGAAATTAAACTAATTTTTTCAGATTTTTAATATGTAATGTTATTTTTTATCTAGTAATTGTAGATCTTCTAGTTTTGAGAATAATTTATGAAAATCAAATAATATATGATTAAATGAAATTTTTTCTCTTTAATAATCAGTTATTTATACCAAATATCTTTGATTAAGTAGATTTTCATCATATGATAAAATTAATTATTCATAATATCATTCTTAAAATAATTCTATGTAATTATTTTTGTAATTTTAATTATAATCTTACATTTATTAATCAAAAATTATACATAACTTAATTCATAGACATAAAAAAATATGGTTTTTTCTTAAAATAATAATAATAAATAATAAAATTCTAAAGAGGCCCTAGAAAAATAGGTTGAAATTAAATGTGGATGATCTAGAAAACATACAGAAGAAATATTTACCTTAAATAAATTTGGCAGATTAATTAGATTAAAGAGAATCAATCTTTATGTTCCCTAAAAAGATAAGATTTTTTTTCAATTAATTGTCTTTTGATACCAATTTTTATATTTGCCTCAAATGGTTTCAAAATTTTAGGAAGTATTGATCAGCTGAAACTAATTTAGAGTCCGTTATGCCTTTGCTAGAATTTTTAAGATGATTTATAATACATCCAATGTTCTCTTAAATATAATGTGTAAAATTAAAAACATATTATGGATGTGAAAAGACCTAATTTTTGAAATCCTACATCCGATAAGAAATACATAAAATAAATAAAAATAAGTATTTCGAAATATAAAATTTAATATATCTACAGCAATTGTTTATCTTTACTTTTTACTGTTAATCATGTTTGATTTAAATATATTTTCTACTTTATTCAACTATCTGTTTGATTTTTTCCACTTTTCTTTTAGGCTTTTCATACTCTTTTAAATCTCTTATTAAATTTATTCCTACATAGCTGAATAATATCATTCCAATGCTTCGATCATATCTATTCATTTATCTAAGCAATATTTATTGGTAATAAAGCTACCACTTATTCAAAGATTTCCTTAACAATTTATTAATTACTATTTTATTAAAAGCAAATCTCATTTACAATAGAGTTATTGCTTACATATAATTTGAATTTTCAAATTCAATACATTAACATCCAAAATTAATTTGAAACAAAATTATTTGTCAGAAAAAACATCTTTACTTTATCATTTGTTATTGAAATAGTTTGAATTTTCGAAAGTTTTCTTCCATTTTGAAATTCATTTTTTAATATTTATTTTTTTTTTCATTTAATCTTCTACCTTATTTATATTCAAGTTTCATCATCTTGAATATATATTATATATTTTACCCTTCTAATGTATAATTTATTTATTTGTACATCTTATTGATGAATTAATTTTGTAAAATCTTATTCGTTAAATAAAATATTGGAGGAAGCTTTATTTTACTTATTTCAAAAACTTCTAACATTTTTTTGAAGTTCTTTTTACAATATTACATCATCAATAGAATTGAATTGTTATTTAATAAAAAACATATTCTTGATTTATGTAATAATTGTTGAGTTCTCTAATTTTTCTTCAGCAAAAAATTCATTATATTTAGATAATATCTCATTCTTTCATGTAACTTAATTCAAAGCTACATGACCAAAATTATAAATATGTTTAAGAACTTAAAAAGAATTGACTGGTTAAACTCTCCACTTGATCTCATTTCTTCTAGAGATAGGTAGATGCCTCCTCCAAAACTGTACAAGAAATTTGGGCATATTGAATTTTTTAGAGTTCCTCTCAATATCAAGTCTTGAATGTAGGTTTGCATATTTGAACAACACTTTCATTCAAGGACGAACTATTTTCATTAAAAATAATTTTTGTTATTAGTCATGATGTCAATTTCCTAATTAATAAAATGAGACGACTACCATTTTTGAATGATTTTAGATATCAAATGTTAACCATTATGGCTATTTTCAAAATAGGATTAATTAATAGCCTAAGCTAAAGCCTTACTAAGAATGCTATTGCAAATGTAAGAACTGATTTTGCTATTTTATAGGATGTTATTTCAATAACAATAATGTTTTTGTTATTTGATAGGTATAACTAGTACAACATAAGACATTGCCCCTGATTCTTTTAATTCTGCAGATTAATAAAATTCTTATTTAGCTGGATGTCCATCATCTGACATTGTTAAATGCAAGAAAAACTTCTAAGAAGATTACTTCTTGATTAAATATGCCCTACTTCACATAGAATGGAAAATATTGTTTCACTGAAGAAACTTTTTCTAAGCTTACATAAATTTAGGCTAGTTGTGTTGCCTTCTGTTGGATAGTTTGAATGATTACTCAAAATTATTTTACAATAAAAGTTGCCTTACTGCTCCCTTAATATTGATGACTGAGAAGAATATGCCAATTATTTTACTAAATGTAATTGGTGCCATATGCATCTTCTAATGAAATGGCTTAATTTAAAATATTTAAATTTTTTGTTCAGATCAAGAAAAAAATATATAAACAAACTCTAATTAAAGGATAATTGTAAATAATTGAAATTTATTAAACAAATTAATAATATATTTTTAATTGATTAATGAGGTATAATTAACAGATAATCAATAAACAATTAATTAGAATTATAATTCAGTAAGAAAATAAATTTGATTTAAATTAAGAACCCAAAATAGATTATAAAAGTCTTTTATTATCTACAAAAATTTTTGTTTGATATAAAGCCAATATAAGTTGCTTTCATTTTAAATAAATTCCTGAAAGTCATTTATATATACATATATAATAAAAATAAAAGATATTTGATGAACTTTTGCAAAAATATTTTTACTTAAAATTCAATTAATTCACTATTGTGTATTTAATTTGTTTTTGCATTCAGCTTTATAATAACATTCAATTTACCTCTCCTACTTTTAGCCCATGAGTATTGAGGGTTGATTTCAATGGCCTTATTGTAATAAATAATGGCTTCTTAATATTTTAATTATGAATGTAAACAGGCTCCTAAATATATAAGATATACTAAACCTTTGCTGGCTAAACATAATTCATGATCCGGATCACAATTCAATGCTTGATCTAAAATCTAAAGAGCTTCGTCGAATTTACGCAACATTCTTAATGATTCACCTATATTAGATAAATTAAATTATCTTTAGTATATAAAAAATTTGTATTATTTGGATTTATTAACAAAAATTCATCAGCCTATAAAATTGCGCCTTTGTAATCCCCTGATAATCTTAAACTCTCATCTAAAAATTTATGTATCATTTATTTACTTTTAGTATATAATGAATCGGTATGCATTGGATCTATTAACAAAGCTTTATCAGCAAGTGCAATAGCGTTTTTGTAATCCCCTAATAATCTTAAACTATCAGCTAATATATTTATGGAGAATTTGTATACCTTTAGTATATAATGAATTGACATGATTTGAATCTATTTTCAAAACTTTATCAGCAAAAATTATTGCACCATCATAATCTTTGCACATTCTTAAACTTTCAGCTAATATTATTAAGTATGATTTTTATACCTTTAATATACAATGAATTTAGATGCTTCGGATTAATGAGTAATGAAAGATTTATAAATTTAATTGCTTCTTCGTAGTTATCCTCTTAAAATAATTTATATCCTTAATTAATAATTCTTTACCTTATTAATAATATTTTTCTACTTATTCTTAATTACTTTTATTTACTTAAGAATCATTTGATTACTCTATTTTATTAAAATTATATTGAGGGATTTCTTAATTTTAGAATTGTTCAAATTGGCTAATTAATCTATTTAATTAAATGATCATATCATCTGAACATTTCTTAACATCCTCTAAAAAAACTGTTTTAAATTCATCATATTTGATCACTTTATCTAAAGCTTCACTTAATTTCTTTGGATTCATTTCTAATAGTGCCGATTTAGTGAAGTGAAATTCTACTCTCAATGTTTTAGTTAATTCAAGAAATTGCTCTCTTATAGATTCTTGTAAGGACCAGATTTTCTCTATTAAATTTTCGCTTTCTTCCTCGATCTATTTAAAAAATTTAAAGAGTTAATCTAGATTCTTTGAATGTTTATGACAATTAAAATGATCATCATTTTAAATGCATTGAAAACAATAAATTCTCATTTCTTTACATGATTAATTCAAGCAAGCGAATTGAACAAAATCATGTCCTTCACTAGAACATTTTTTCATATATTCTCTCATTATCTGACTCATATATTTTATTTATATTTTATATTCTATTAAATGATTTCGATTTAATTTATATATAATCAATTAATTTTTATTGATAGAATTAAGACCTTTAGGATCGAATTAATGAAAATAAAGTTCTTGATGTAAATGAAAAATATTTTATTAAGTATTCTTTTTAATCCTGTAATTATTTAGAAGGGTGTTTTTAAGCGATTAAGTTGACATTTGCCCTATGTTTTTCAAATTTACAACCTTAAGATTGCCTCATTTAATTCAGGTACATTGTTTAAACCATATGAATTCCTTAAAAATATATTAAAGCTATTTAGAATTATTTTGAACATCATGAATTTATTTATGATAAATTTAATATATTTGGAGAAAATAATTTTTATACCATCATATTATACCTTAATCTACAATTTGGCAAAATTTCAAACAAGTAATCAATAGACAAGTTAAACGATTTGTTCCATGTTATATAAATTTAAAAATTATATATATAGTTCTATAAATCTCTATTTGGTTTGTATTTTTGAATATAATCAAAAATTATTAACTATTTTTATGAAGTTGTATTAATTAAAAAAATCCTTTGTCATCATCAATACTTGAGATAATTTCATTTATTATTAGGAATCTGATAACTACTCTTTATTGTGTATGAGAATAATTATTATCAATGAATCTAAAATCAAACCATTACTTTTATTTAATAGTATATTATATTGATTCATATTTTTAGACAATTAATTTTAGTGAATGAAAATAATCGCTATTTTTTCAAACTTTACATTCATAAAAATATTCAACTTTCACAACTGCTCTCTTAATTGATATTTGAACAATTTCAAATTCTTGCAAGGATATATTAGGGTATGGGTGTAACATTTGTTGAAAAATATTAAAGTTCCATCAACAATTATTTAATTATTACTAAACAATGTTCAACTAATAAAAATCCATTTCATAGGAATTAAAGATGCAGTCAAAATAAATGTAAAGAAAGTTTAAATAAATTAGAGCTCTTTTTGACAGATTTCTTAAAAACTTATTAAATAAAAATTAAGAGAAATTATAAAATTAGTATTAAAGATTTATACAGTTCATTTGATATTCCTTCTAAAAATTAGATCAGATATAAAGAATATGGATCTTTCATTCAAAATCTTTCCTAATTACAAATTTGCTCCTACATTAACATCAAATAAATTCCTAATTAGGAGGTTATTTCAGAATTTAATCTTCTTCATTAATTCAAAATATGTTTAAAAGATAATTTTCTAATTTTAATTCAGTAACTAATGAAGATTCTATTTCGATTCCATTCTACATTTTATGAAATGGTCTATCCATATAGTTGAATAAATTGAATGCAATATATTACTCATTATGACTTATATTAAGATAATGATTATATCATCACTATTAATAACTTCTCAATTTGAAATTTTAATTATTATGAACTTAGAGTTTCTAGATCCAATATTCTGTATCACTCAAACTCTAGATATTGATGCCTTTTCATTAGTTTCAATGTTAATTTAAAAGAAAATTTATATTATTTTGAATTCGTATTACACTCCAAGTGGAATCCAAATATTAGAATTTTTTTCAAAATAGTGTTTAGTGAGAGTATTTCAAAAAATTTGAATAAATTTAACCTATTGTATTCTGAATGTAAATTCAACAATCTAAAAATATGTATAATTTTTTGAATTTATTTATTTTAGCCTATTAAAGAAGTTAAAGGAGCAATCTGTTAGAATACTAAAATTAATTGACTCTTTTATTAAATTTTCTCCATTTCCAGCCAAATTATATTATGAAAATTATTTATGATTATATTAAAATTAGTTTTTTTTAATATTAAAATATAATTCGTTATATTCAAATTAAATGGTATACATCTAATATTTATTACATTTTAATTATTAATTTAAAAAAAATTACAATATATTACAATATTATCTCAATTCCAAAATGTGGAAGTGAATTATAAAAAATCCCAATTAGGAACGATCTAATGTAAAATTTCAATAAGCAATAATAAAGTAAAAACCCTATTTCAATTTAACAAAAATAATTAATGATTAGTTATAAAATAAAATTAAAAGACAAAGGTAAATGTAGTAGTTTCATAAATAGATTTATAGTAATAAATAAGTATGACTGACAAGAATGACTAAATTATAGGTTTTATAATTCTAATATCAAAACTAAATTCTAAAGAATTCAGTAGTGACAATATTATTTTTTCTTCTTTATAAATTTTCGAGCAGGAAGTATTTCCAATCACTTTTTTTTATTGTATTAGTTGTTATTATTATTATATATATAAGAATATGATTTAGAAACTTAGTATTTCCACATTTTAATATTTTATTAAAAAATATCATATGTTAAAAATGACAACATCAGATACAGTTTTTTTATTGATTTCTTGGATCTTCATAAATATTAGCATTCCTAAAGGTCATTGTTGCCCTTATAATGATTATGAATAGGCCTTATTATCGGTTGAATTTCCATTTGAGAAAAACTTCTTTGAAGCTTTTGTTATTTTAGAAGTAGGAGATTCATTTGGTTTTGGATTTTGGAGTCTTTGCATTCCACAATAAACTTTTAAGAATATTCCTTATGTAGAAAAAGAATTCCTTGTAAATGATGATGAAATAGGCCAATTATTATTTTTAGTGAAGGGAAGTACAAGTAATTCAGTGTTAGGATTTGTTCAAATAGATTACTTAAATTTGCTTGTTTATCATACAATAATTATTTTAGGAAGTACTGTGTAAGTCTTACGCTTCGATTATTAACCAAAATTTTATAAAGGCTAATGGATTTTGAACGTCATAACTTTTAATTTCAATGATGGGAAAATAATTATTCAAATGACAGATTAAATGAGTCAAAGTGGGACAATGAATATTGGATAAGACTACATTTAAATAATTTAGGGAGGAAGAGGCAATGTAAACAATATTTATTTATATCAAAATTAGATTGAGAATTTCAACCTTAATATTTTCAAAGGAAGACTGTCAAAGATATTTGTAAACAAAGTTGAATATCTTGGTTAGGATTTATTTTAATATATGAGTGATTTATGTTAAGTTCCTCGTCAAAAATAAGATGAATAAATAGTTTACTTTGTTAAAGATTTACAAATTTTTGAAGGTGACACATCTCTTCAATATACAGTAAATTAATTTGGAAATAAATTCTGCCTTTCTGGATGGATTAAATATGATACATCAAAAGTGATTTAAAATTCTATATAACCTGTCATTAGAATAAGTCTTTTTAAAAATTATTCAGACAGAGAAAAATTTGGAGATGAAATATTCTTAATGTAAGTTTATTTTAATAAACTTGTGCCTTCTTATACTTAGATTATAATTAATTAGAATTATCATAACATCCCAATCATGGGACATTTTGCAAATTCTGATCTAATATCTATATACTCTCATCTTTTATATGACATGTTTTCTGATCTTTATTATTAAGGATTACAGTAATGGCATTTTGTAAAATATGAATATGGCTCTTCAATAGCTGGAAGAAGAAGTTTACTACAAATTTAATTCTTTAATTAATTAAATGTTTAGGAAATTTCAAGTGATATTTCTCTTCCAACTAATTCCCCTTATTATGTATATTTGGGATCAGATGAGTTTGTGAATGAGTTGCTATGGGCATCAATTTTTGATTTTAAATTTGAATATAATTACTTTGATGATAAGATACTATTATTTAACGGTATAAATGAATATTTTGATCTTTAGCTTGCCATTACTCCTGCTTAACTTGTGATGGACCACTTTAGAATAATTGTATAAGTTGTGAACCTGGTTCTAATAGATAATATTTAAATGAATAAAAGAAATGTTAATGCCTTAATAGTTATATCGAAATTTCTGGAGAGACAGTTTGCCAATCATTTGAGTATAAATTCTCATCAGTTGAGTTACTTTAAAGAACACATGAAATGACCCAAACTTGTTAATTTGGATATTTTATCTTTCCAAATGAATAAGGTTAAATTGATTGTTTAAAATGGTAAAATTATATTAATTTTTAAGTCCATAATCAAATTATATTGATATTTTATGTGTAGATTGTATTTATTATCCATTAATATGGTATTTAAAGCCAATTTGCAAAATTGATTTAATATCTTATAAATTAACACTTTATGATGCCTATAAATATTCAGAAAGAGATCAATATGATTATGATTTCAACTTGATTGACTAAAATAGGTAGTTACTCCTTAAATCAGGTTATTTGGAGTATTGTGATTAAGAATTAGATTCCATCAACTGTTTTTAAGCAAATGATGAACATTTAGGATAAACGATTTATGTCAGATGTAAGCCTAATTATTATTAATTAAATGGAGATTGTTTACTCACAAATATTAATTGTTTACAAGCATCCATAGATGGAAGTTGCCAAAAAGTCAAAGATGGTTTTTATTTACATGATGGCAATTATTATAATTGCCCTATATATTGTCTAACTTGTATTTATAATATTGATTCCAACATCCTATAATGTTAATCTTGTATTGATCACTCTGCTTTAAATGATGGAAGTTGCCTTCCTTGTGGTAATTATTGTAGCACATGTTTAAAATATTATGATAAGAATATTAATAGATCATATTTAAAATGTTACAAATGCATAGATGAATCAAAATATTTTTTCTCTTTTGACGGAATTAATTGTTAAGAAAATACCATTAATTACTGTGATTATGCCTTTTAGGCCATGTCTTATGATTATTAGATTAATACCCTTGATCTTTATTTTACACCAAGAGATGATTGGAATAATATTATCACAACTTGTGGGAGATGTAAATATGGATATGTAATAATACTTGATTCTTAATTATGCCTTCGAATGTAAAGTTAAATATGCTATTTTTCATATGCTAAATATGTTATTACAGATAGCATAGATTTTGCCACCCTAGAATATAAAAATGATGATGGAGATTATTATTAAACTCCAAATGGATTAATAATAAACACTGCAGCTGATGATTATGGATTTTACTTTACATCACAATAATATTGTTTGATCTATGAAGATTATTCATAAGCCTCAAAAATTATTTAATTTAGTTAGCAATGCCCTGGATTAATTGAAAACTGTGCTACATGTTTAAGAGAGAGAGTATTAAAATGGTCAATTGTTCACATTTGTCTTGAATGTAAGAGTGGATACTATGCTGAAAGAATATCAGGTAAATGTTATTAATGTCCATCTGAATTACATTGCTATAATTGTGGTCAACAACAAAAATTATCAAAGGACTATTGGAAAATCCAAATCCGAGCATTTTATTAAATTGCAATTAATTTTGATAATAATCATCCTTTTAAACTTTATGCATAAAGTGAAGAAAAGGATGATTATGAAATTTTTTGTACTATGTGCATAAAAGGATATGAACTATTGGATTAAAAGTGCATAAAAGTATGTCCTGAGTCATGTTTAGAATGTTAATATATCAATGGTGAGAATTAATGTATAAGATGTGAAATGGATTAACAAGGTAGAAAACTTAGTTTATATGATAATCAATGTATCCCTTGTCCTAAAAATTGTGGATTATGTAGAATTAGATCGCAAGATGAAATTTCAATTATAAATCCTTTATTCAATAATCAAAATTACTTCATGTATACTTACCAGTGTTTAAAGAGCTATGAAGATTAAGACTATTATTATGATTAAGAATTAGGAAACTTTATTCAATGTTCAAATGGTGTAAGTTGTGAACAACAGATCATTATTCCAATAAATTTGTATTGCACTTAATAAGATTTTATTTAGACTTTGAATGAAATTTAGTCAACTTATCAAAAGCATTAGTTTAAATAATAAAATATTCTATTGTAAGATCTTACTTCTGGAAATAGCTTTAAAGAGGTAATTATAAATGATAAAATTAATGTAGTTTGAAAATCATGATTTTTATTTGTCAGCCAATTCTATGCTCATTAAGACAATCATTATTAATGTTGTGAGTGTCAAACCACAAATATGCAGAATTTATGGAAATGCAACAATATTGTAAATTTTTAGTGAGAATATATTTTCTACAATGTAAATTTTCAAATTTAAACTAGAAATGTTGAGCTAAATATCTTTTTAAATTAAAATACTATTATTGAATTTGAAAGAACTATTAATTTCTAAAATTTTAATAAAATAACAATCTAAGGTGCTCAATTCAAACCAATCTAAAATAATAAATTGAAATAAATTATTTTTTAAAGTAAACTACCATAAACAATAATTTTGGATAATTTTAATTATAAATAAATTTCATAGGAAAATGATCAATCTAAATTTATTTTTAATGATATTAAGAACTTAGAATTAATCAATTTCAAAATAGAAGATTTAGTACAAAATATTGTAAATATATTTATATTAATTGGGGAAACATCTTATACCAAAATAATAAAGCTTTAATCTTTCGGGATTTTTAATTCTATCTTTCTAAATTAAATTACTCTATTTTTTAATCTTAATAAAAATGATATCATTTAAATTGAAAATTTATAAGTTTTTGCAACATTTTAAAACTCAACTTTAATACATACTAGTTTATCAAAATAATTTGGATCTCTTGTCGCTTAAACTATAAATCTCTAAGTAGATGTACTTAACTGTTTAACCTTCTTAAACCTGTATCTTTTTTAAAAAGTGACTATTTATGGCTTAAAATTTTAGAACTCTATTATTAAGAATTCAACTCTTATGATTTTAAATAATAGTAGCCAGATACATGAACTTATCTTTAAAGTTTGTAAATTTAGAGAACTAAGTTATGGAGTTGTAAATTCTGATTAACTTTAATTGAGTAATTCACAAATCGAATTTTTTAATGTAATAATAGAGTAGAATGAATATCATCAAACTACAAAATTTCTTCTATTTGATAAATACAATAATGTAAATTCAAAAATTTAGATTAGAAATATATTGATATCTAATAATTATGTCTCCTTTATTTCTCCTGAATTTTAATTGAATACTTATACCTCCTGTTTAATCTATATTTCTTTTGATTACATAAACATTTTAGAGCTAAACTTAATTCGAGGTGTTGGATTAATAGATATCAGTATAGTTGAGGCTAAATCATTAAGAATAGAGTCTAGTAAAATTACATAAGTTGATGAATTTAAATTTCTGGGGCTTCATTAATATATTGATTGTTAATTACAATAAGTTTAGGGTGAATATTATTTATAATCACTCTTAGTTACTTCAGTACTTTATTTTGAAATTATTGACATGCAAATTAAATCAACCTATTCATACAATTCACCAATTATATATTATAAATCATCTGACAAAGTTTTAAAACAATAATTTGAAGTAATTCATTTTTAGAATTTTATTGTGGAATCAAATTTATAACTTTTATCCAATTAGAAATATTAAACTGCAATTATTTTTATAGATTCAATTCAATAGACAACTCTAAAACTATTAAATATTACATTTCTTGGCAATATTTTGCATGAATATTTTTAGAATAGTCTTTAAATCTCTTCTTTACTTTTAAATATAAATTGTATTTTGGGAATAGTCAATATAACAAACTCAAAATTTCTATAAAATACTGTTTACAATAGTACTGATACAATAATTTACATTAAGAGTCAGAAATTAGTATTATTAAATTGTACATTTTATTAGAATAGTTATTTTAATTATTAATTAATTTAACCTTATTTATTATGGGGATTTTTAGAATCTGAAGAAGTATCGTATGAACAAATAAACTAGATTTTCTAAGTTAAATCTACTTCTGGAGTTGCTTAAATTTTGGTAGAGAATTTAGAAATTTAATTTTGTTATTTTTAATAATCTGTAGGATTCTCTGGGGGAGCATTGTTGATTGAAGCTTAAAAAGATAGTGTTATATAAATTTAATATACTACATTCAAAGATCTTTCTACTACTTATTCCTAAGAGTTAGGATTTGGAGGAGCTATATATTTAGATGGTACATCAACATAGTCTCTTGAAGTTTCTTTTTATCAAATTTAGATCCAAAACATCACAGCTAAAGAATCAGGAGGCTTCATTTACATCTTATCTGATTCTCCAAAAGTAACTATTAAATTTTAGAAATTGAATATTCAAAATGTTTTTGCTAAGTTTGGATCCATCCTACATGTAACTTTTTCTTTTGCATCTTAAGTTTCTTAATCTGTAAATTTAAAATCAGTTGTTATCTAAAATAAAAAAGAAGGTTTTATCAATTTCTTAAATAAATATACTTAAATTTCTAAAACAGAAGAAATAGCTATTATTAATAACAGAGTCTTATTTTATATTCATTCAGCTAGCAATATAGTCATTTAAAATATAACAATTAGCAATTCCATCTTGGAATCTATATTGCAAATTAATTATGCTTTATCTGTTTCAATTTAGAATTTTTAAATATCAAATAGTATCATAAGTAAATTCCTTTTCAAATTGAATTCAAAATAATGTAATTATATTTTTATTATACTAGATCTATACAATACTATTTAGATTAGTGGTTTGATAATATCAAATATTACAGTGTCATTATAATTAAAGAGATATAGTTGCTAATAATAAAATTATTAGGAATAAACAATCTTTTTTAAATGCATTTAAAATTTCAAAAATTCAAAAGCACCATTAAATTTGTTTTCATAATCTATATAATAAATAACATACGGTGATTGCTTATTATCTTAGATATTATAATAAAGTGGATAAGAAAATAATTTTTTAAATGATAACACATAGTCTGGAATGCTATTATTTTTAGACCTTACAGACTCATCTTAAATTAAACTAGATAATATTTTATTTTCAAAAATAGATTGCAAATTTTGTTAGTATGGTTTAATATACTAATCCTTTTTGAAAGTTGAAAATCTTTTAATGAAATAATGCATTTCAGAACTCAAAATAACAAATTCTTCATGTGGGATTAATGGTTGTTTTTATATCTTTAAAGAGAGTTCAAATTCATTTCGATTACTTAATAATTAAGAAATGTATTTGTAATCTCTAAATTTTGAAATTTTTATTGATAATTATATTTGCCAATTCAACAGAGCTCAAAATGGAACTTGTTTAATTGCTGAAAATATAAGAGTATTGATTAAAGATTCTATTTTTCAATTCAATCATGCCTCAGAAACAGGAGGTGCTATTTTAGTTAAGATGAAACAAGATGTCTTTATAATAAATAGTTGGATTTCAAATAATGAAGCTTAAATTGGAGGTGGAATTTATTTGATTAATTAATAAGATATGGATTATTAATCTCTTGGAACTATTTTCATTAACAACTAAGCTGGATTTTTTGGAAATGATAAAGCATCGGAACCTCAAAAATTAACAATTACTTTTGATGATGAAAACTCAAAATTATAAACTCTAACGATTGAAAAGACACAAGATTCATTAATTTAATAAGTGATAGATTTATCTCTTGAAGATGTTTAAAAATCATATTTTTTCTTACCAAGTGGTCAAAGAATATCACATTATAAATACTTTTCTTAAGAAGATAGATCTTATTATCCTTTTAATTATAAGTTTAGATTAATGGCATTGAGCAAAGACAATAGTGTAATTAAAAATCTAAAGAACTCATATTGTGAAATAGAGAGTAGAATTTTAAATACATCCAATATTAATGATCAATAATTATTTAGTAATAATCTAACTAATATGTAAAATATAAGTTTTAATGAATCAACATAAGATTATAATTTAGATGATTTTATTGTCTATTTTGATAATGCCTTGCCTTCAGAAATAGTATTATCATTATAATTTAAATGTAATTCAATTATAATTCCTATATACAATTCATAATATCCATTCAATCAGATAAACCATCATTCTAATTATAAATTAAGAGTTAATATTAAAACTTTGAATTGTTAATATGGAGAGATAAAAAATAATAGTGATTTTTCATGTGTTCCTTGTAATAGTGATTAAGGTCTTTTTTCTTTAAAACTTAATTCTTAAAAGTGTGAATATAAAGATGATATTTCAACAATAAGTGTAGAATCAGCTTTATTAAATTTAAAATTTGGTTATTGGAGACCATATTTTTAAAGCAACATAGTCAATTATTGTATTAATTAACCTGAAAATTGCTTAGGAGGTTGGTAAGAGGGGAACGATTCTTGTTTTTTAGGACATATTGGAGCATTATGTGAATAATGTGATTTATATAATACAAGAGGTGATGGAGAATATTCAATGAGTTAGAAATATGCTTGTGGATCATGTCAAGAGAAATAGAAAAATGTAATTATTATAATTTGCGTAAGTATATGGTAAAATTTATTATTAATTATTTAAGGACTTTAATTTCTATATTAGTGTCAGTTCAAAGTAATTTAAAAACAATTGAAAAATTTGTTAAAATTATTAGCATTATTTTTTTAGGTTTAACAGTTCAATAAACTAACAATCAATCTGGAATATTGATAAAGATGTTAACAAATTATTTATAAATAATTTCATAAATTGCTACATTTTAATTAAAATTCCCTAGTGGATTTCAAAGTACAATTAATACAGTTGGATCTCCAATATAGAGTATGATTTATTCATTAGATTGCTTTTTATCTCATATATTTACATTCGAGATCTAATATGGGAGGATGATTTGGTAAATAATTATTCCATTCATTTATATCATATTCTTTTTTCTATGTTATTATTTTGCAGTCAAATTTAAGTTTGCAACTTTTAATCGAAGTGTCATTACAACAACCCTCATATATATGTACATATATTTACACCCAAGTTTGATTGGAGGATTTGTTCAACTAATTTCGTATAGAGAGATCTCAGGTTATAAATGGATTTAATCAAATGTTTCCTAGAGATTTGATACTCCTGATCATGAAAAATGGATGATTCGACTTTGTTTACCTATGCTTGTAGTTCTTGCAATTATTATTCCAATATCTTTCTTTTATAATCTTTATAGTAATTCTCACTAATTAAATGATAAAAAGGTAAGACTTTAATGGGGTTATCTATATAATGAATATACTAAAACTGCTTACTTTTGGGAAGTTATCAAAATATCACAAAAAGAATTAATGATCATCTTCTTGACATATTATGAGGATAGTATAATTTTAAAAGCAACACTTATTTCACTCATTTTAGGAGTTTATTTAGAATTAAGTTTAAAATATAAACCATATAATCTAAATAGTCTCAATAAATTAGATTAATATTCTACAAATGTTTGCTTAGCTTCAATCGCTCTAGCCATCGGTATCTATGTTTCAGAATAATCAAATTAACAAGAAATACAAATACCTTATGTTATTATAATTTCAAGTTTGAATCTTCATATTACATATAAACTAATATCCAAGATTCTAGTAGAATACTTGAAGGAAAAGATAAGCAATATTGATGAAAATCTGGATAAACTTAGGTAATTTATTAGAAATACCCTCCCTTTTCTAAATAATATTGCATTTATGAGAAGAATATTAGCTGACCGCTCTAAATAGCGTAATCGAGTTGCTCTTTTGTATAATAAACTAAAACAATTTTTACTCCCTTAAGCTAAATAAATAATAATCTTTAAAAATTACTAATTGCAAATTGCCAGATAAAAATACAGTAAACAAAATATTGCTACTCTTCCTTTAAGTCTTGGAAGTCCAGTCCTAGCTAAAGAATCGAATTAATTAATAAAAACATCAATTTTAGATAGTTCCTTACATTATTCTAAAAATACAATAACAACTTTTGTTATTGAAAAAATGTATTATATAATTTTATGAAAAATTAGTAAATAGAATCGAGTTGACTAAATGGCAGAAATTTTTCATAATCAAATTTAAAGATCTTAAAAAGCAACTCCAAATTTATAAAGTGAAAAGTATATTAAGGATGACAGCGAAGAGTGAATTGAAAAATCAATAAATACATAATTTATTTTATAATCATATTAATATTTTATTAAAATATCATTGCTATCTTAATCTTTAGTTATAATTGAATAATAATTCTGAAAAACTGAATAGAATAGAGAATTCACTAAATTAATTTCATTTTAGATAGCTACTTAATTTATTAATAAACTAATTGATATTGATAGATAATCAACAATTAAAGCCAATATTTAAATATGAAGAAAATTATAATATCTGTTTAAATTCTTAAAATGAGTATGATTTTTTTATTCGGTTCAAAGTGCTGTTTAATTAGAGAAATAGTAATTGAATAATTAAGCATAATATTTAAAAAGAGGAAAAGACTTTATAGCCAAAAAATCAAAAGCTTTTTAAATTGAATTAATAATATATTATCCATTTTTTATTGCGTCAATAAAATGGATAATATTATTGATTAAAAATTAACTTAAACTTTTGGATACTAATTTATCCATAAAAGTCTTTATAATAATATTGTGTGAGTTCCCAATTACAACATATACCTTTTAATTAAAAATATCTTTAGACTTTATGAAAACTCTTTGTATTTTGTTCTAAAATATTTATAAATTAATATCAAAAAAATGATATCATTTATATAATAAATATTATTTGCTGGAGAGAAGATGTTAATTCAAATATTTACTTTGAATTAAAATACTTTTTCTTTGCAAATAGTTTAATTTAAAATGTTTAGAGTATCAATTTTTTTTTGGGTTCAGATTTAATTGCATCTCATTTGAAATGATATTGAGGATTTTTCACATGAATATGATTAGGATTTAAGAAATAGAAATATTTAAATTCAATCAAAAAAAGTTAAAAAAAATAAAGGTTTAAATATTTTCATATTAATAATAATCATTTTTGAACTGAATTGAAATCTTGATTTCTTCACTTTTTAAAATAAAGCTTCCTTTTTATTGAAATAACTTTCTCAGATTCATTCCAAGATGATTAGCAAATTTCCCATTCATTATTAAAGCACTTTGCGCAGTAAATTATTCATGTTTTGAAATTCGGATAAGGGTAACGATATCTTTAACTTGAAAAATAATTTTTTATACTTGAATAGTATATTGGATTTTTTAATTTATTTGAAGTATTACATTATCTAATCTGTTATAAATGATTATCGGCTTGGGAGTAAATTTAATTACTGTATTAAATATTTTAAATATTGATTGAATTAAATTAACTATATTTAATGGATTTAGGTAAAAGAAACTAGGCTTTATGGAAATATTTCTTTTTCCTATTAACAGTTCATATTCCATATACAATTTGATTTATCGATACTTCTAGATACTAAAATAGAACTATCGGGAGAAAAACATACTCTTAAGACATAATCATTATGGCCTTGCAATATACACTTTCCTTCCCTCAATTTTACATCCCATAAACAAATAGTATTATCTCAACTACCAGAGGCTGATACAGTACCATCAGTAGAAAATCATAAGGATGAAACTTATCCATTATGTCCTTTTAATATTTTAATATTTTATTTTTTACTCCTGATTTAACATTCCATAAATAGATTGATTTATCTTCACCTCTAGAGGCTAATTTGATGCCATCTGTAGAGAAGCATAATGAATAAATAGTTCCATCATGTCCATTTATTATTTTTTTTCTTTTCCAGACTCTATATCCCATAAATGTATAGATTCATCTTCGCTATAGAATGGTAAAGCAGCACCATTAGAAGAAAAACATACTTATCTCACATAATCGCTATGCCCTTATAATGTATACTTTATTACTCCAGATCTAGTATCCCATATTTTGATAAAAGTGTCTTCGCTAATGGATGCTAACCAATTACCATCAGGGAAAAACATAATGATATGAAATTATCATTATGTCCTTATAATATGGTCTTTTATTCTCCTGTTTTTATATCCCATATGCAGATTAAAGCATCTTTATTACCAGATGCTAATTGCGTTCCATCTGGGGTAAAACATATTGATGAGGCCTATCCAAGATGTTCTTTTAAAATTATCTTCTCCTCTCCTGAATTTAAATCTTGATTCATCTTCACTGGTAGAGGCTAATGTAATTCCATCAGGACATATAGATACCATAATTTACACTTCCTTTATGTTCACCTTTTATTG
The DNA here is from genome assembly GCA_905183005.1 of Paramecium pentaurelia. Classification (NCBI taxonomy): domain Eukaryota; phylum Ciliophora; class Oligohymenophorea; order Peniculida; family Parameciidae; genus Paramecium; species Paramecium pentaurelia. The sequence goes on from CAJJDO010000178.1 coordinate 74,858, forward strand.
TCTTTTCTTCTCCTGATTTTACATCCCATAATCGATAGATTTATCAGAACTCCCTGATTCTCATTAAAGTCCGTCTGGAGAAAAGCTCACAGAATTAACAATTCCCTCATGTCCCTATAAAATTTTGGTAAAAATTCCTAACTTTACATCAAAAAACTGAAAAGATTTATCACAACTACCACACATTATTATAGAACCATCTGGAGAGAAGGACAAAGAAATCAAACCTCCGTTTCTTTCAACATGAATTTTGTTTTTATCACCTGACCTTACACTCCATATAAATATAGATTTGTCTCTACT
>CAJJDO010000178.1:93092-107308 GCA_905183005.1 Paramecium pentaurelia
AATATAGTTTATAACCTAATTTAATAGATTTATTACCTTTTTTATATAATTCTTCTGATTTATTAATATCTAAATTAGATATTTGATAATAATTTAATTCAGTTAATTTTAAATCAGATAATAATTTTACAATTGAATCTTGAAAATCTTATATTGATTATTTGATTAATATTAAGTTTGTTTATTCAAATGATTTGAATTTAATACTTTATGCAAAGAAAGAATTCATTTATTTAGAATCTAAGTTAATGAATTATTGTTTAGATTTCTGATATTTTGATCTAATTCCTCCAATCAATAAATAGAATTATTAATAAGCCATATCCATTTATTTATTCAAATCTATAATTAAGTCTTCACATAATTTTCAATATTTAAAATATGATCAAACAAAAATGGTAAATCTTATTAATGTTAAACATGAGAAACATGAATTCCATTTTATATACATTAAATGCATTATAATCTATCTGCTTTACAAGATTCATTAAAACATACTAATTTTACATTATTGACATGTTCTGAATTTGGGCATTTGATATTAGTATCATTCTTTTCATTCATAATTAATATTAATATTAAATCTTTTTTCTAATTCTATTAAAATTATATATAAACTCATTATTATTAAATTATAAATTTCTATTAATACATTAATATATTAATAAATTCAATTCATATATAAACATTATTTTGCTAATAAATATTTAAAATATACTAGATTGGAATAACAGGAGATCTATTCAGAAATTTATTCTTGATTATTGAATCTCTTTTTGGTGATTCCATTCGAATTTTTATAGTTTTAAAGGATTAACAAAGTAAATGTGATTAACTTTAATTTTTAAATATGATAATCTCTGATAGTTAATAATCCATTGAAGACTTTATTTGCTCAAGATTGTCATATATCATTTTTAAGAGAATATATATAACTTACCAATACAATAATATCTTAAGTTGAAACCAAATATTATATCAAATATTAGCAAAAAACAAAAAATTGATTTAAAAAACAACTTCATTAATTAACTATAGTTTTATTCATATAGAATTAAAAGATAAAGACTAAGCTTGTGAGATTTCTTTTGATGAAAGCATAATCAAATCTGCTTCTCAAATTTGTATTCCACTCCTAATTGGGATAATTTCTATCAGAACTCTATCACTTTAGACAGGTATTTTCCTCTTTATTCCTCTAATTTTTAATATAAGCTAATATCTATCGATAATCAAATCCTTTAAAGAATAACTTTAAAATCCTTCCTTATTGATACCTTTAATTTAGTTGGAATTTTAATTTTTTTTCTATATTTTAACAATGTATCATTGAAGAGTCTTTACAATTTATTATTATATGGATCAATAGAAATAAGTACATTTAGTGGAATTTATCAAACATGATTTTTTTGATGCGAAATGAACTGAATTTTTCAGAATAATTTCATTTGAACCTTCCAAAATTTCAAGGTAAACTGCATATTTAATATATACTGAGTCCTTTTATTTCTTACATCAATAAATTTATAGAGTTCTATTAAAAGATCAGCTATTTAATATGGTTTAAGAAATTTTCATCAAATATATATGGGGTTACTAAAGTTTAAAAAATGCTACCTAATTTTCTTCAATTACTTATTAACTAGGATTTGTTTTAAAATAATCCTCATCACATCACTAAATTCTAAAATTAACAATTATTTAACAGACATGATGATTAATTAACCTACCTTCTTTGAGCAATACTAATAATAGAAATAACTATCTGTTGATAATGACTAATAAGTAAAAAAAAAGGAATAACTCTAAGAAGTATGATTAATTATTTATTAATATTTTTCTACAAATATGTAAGAAATTTATCAAAGAGAGGCTAGAACATAATTATAATTTTTCTTTATTATTTGCTACCCCTAAAATTAATCATAAAAAATAAAATAATAGAAATCTGGAATTATTAAGAATTTAAATTAATAAATAAATAATGATGAAATTATGATATTAAGATTTTCAAGGTTTCAATTAATTCTTACATATTTCTAATTGAGCCTAAATAAATTACTTAATAATTCTAAAATATAAGATTAATTAGGCTTAATTTAATCTGCATTCACTAAATAGGAACTTGCTTTTTCATATTAACCTAAGGCATATGCACATTAAGCTAAAATAATTAAAAATTGTACCTTTACCATATAAAGATAATACATGTTCTGGGTCTATTATTAATGCTTAATCAAAAAACTCAAATGCCAATTCAAATTAATTCATTATCTGTAGACAGTCACCTTAAAAATGAATTAAATTTACCTCTCCCCCATAAAGATAAGACATCTTGAGGGTTAATATTCAAAGCTTCATCATACTGTTTTAGAGCTTATTTAAATTGCTTCATCATTTTTAAGCATTCACCTTTGATTTATCTAATTTAATATACCTTTTCCCCATAAAGAAAGGCTGTGTAATGGATTGATATTCAATGCTCTATCATACCATTCAATAGCTTATTCAAATTGATACATCATTTTTAGGCAATCACCTTTATTATTTGAAAATTGAAACTACCTCTCCCCCATATTGTTAATAAATGTTTTTCGTTGATGCTTAATCCTTTATCATACAATTCAAGTGCTAATTCATACTGATTCATCATTTTTAAACATTCACCTTTGATGAATTCTTATAAATTTACTTTTTCCATATAAGGAATCTATATGCTGTGGATTTATGACCAATAATTTGTCATACCATTCAAGCGCTTCTTCAAATCGATTCATCATCTTTAAGCATTCCCCTGTGATTTATTGAGTTATACTTACCTATTCCCCATAGAGATAAAATATGTATTGGATTAATTTTAAGTGCTTTTTGAAACCATTGAAGAGCTTATTCATATTGAGTCTTTATTTTTAGACAATCACCTATTTTGATTATTATTTTACCAGTTCCCCATAAAGATAAAACATGTTATTTGTTGATAGACAATGCTTTATCATACCATTTAAGTGCCTCCTCAGTTTGATTCATCATCTTTAAGCATTCGCCTTATTTAATTGAATTTATTTACTTTTGCCCCATAAAGACAATAAATGTTTTGGATCAATGTTTAATGCTCTTTCAAAATACTCAAGTCCTTATATAAATTTATTGTTCATTTTTAAACAATCACCTTATGGAATTTGATTTATATATACCTGTTCCCCATAATGATGGCACATGTTAAGGATTGATGCCCAATGCTTTTTAATACCACTCAAGTGCCTATTCGTATTTATTCATTATTTTTAAGCATTCACCTTACATAAATGAAAAAGTATTTACTTTTCCCACATAATGAATCAACATATTATGGATTAATTGTTAAAGCTTTTTCATACCATTCAATTGCCTAGTTAAATTAATTCATTTCTGCTAATATAAATCCATGTATGTAAATGCAATAAGCATCCTCCATTAATTTATAGAAATAATTATACCTTTCCCGTATAGAGATAAGATATGTAAAGGATTAATAAATAATACTTTATCATACTATTCAATTGCCTGCATATATTTTTTCATCATTTTTAGGCAATCACCTAGAATTAATAGAATTGAATTTACTTTTAGCCCACAAAGATAATAAATGTTATGGTTCAATGTTCAAAGCTTTCTCAAAATACTAAATTGCTTCAAAATAATCATTCATCAAATATAATTATAATCCTAAGATTTACTATCTCTATCATACCTTTTCCATATAATCCTAAGCAAGTTTATTTAAGAGTTAATGAATTATTCAAATTAATTAATGCGTCTTCGTTCTTTCCTAAATACAATAGACAAATTCCTTTTGATTTTTTAATATAATTTTAATACCTTTTCCTGCATATGCCTCAGCATGATTAGCATCCATATTTAAAACTTTATTAAAACTATAAGTTGCTTCTTCATATCTTTCGATTTAGGTTAGACAATCTCCTAAATGAAATGAGTTTATTAATTACCTTAAGAATAGAAGTACTCTTTTTTGGATGAGTCTATCTTAATAGCTTTTGTATAGTACTACAAGGCTTCTTTAAATTAGAAAGTATCTCGTAAGCATTCACCTTTAAAAAAATAAAAAAAATTAAACCTATCCCTTATTAAGTTGCTGAATTATTTGAATTTATAATTATGCATTTTTCATAATTCTATCTAGCTTGATAATAAAATCTTTATTCTCTTAAGATATCACCTAAAGTTTCAAAAATCAATTACCTATTTTCCACAAAGATTTCTCATGTTTTGGATTAATTTTTAGTATTTCTTTGTATAATTTTAATGCATTTTCAAAATTATTCAACATACATAATGAATTTCCTTCAAAATAATTACAATTACTAACCTTTTTAGTACATAATTTCAATATTATATGGTTCAGTTTACAACAACTTATCAAATAGTTCGATGGCTTCAGTTTATTAATTTGAAATACTTAATTAGATACCTAATAGAATATAAATTAAATCCAAACCTTTTTGATATTCTTTTTTATTGATTGTAATTTATTAATCAGTGATTTAATATGTTATCAGGTGTAATTCTAATTAAATAAAAAGATCATCTAATTATGTCTAAAATTTGGTCAATAATCCTAAAATATTCGTATTAATTATATTTCCAAATTTGTCAAATAAAATAGAGGATTCTAACATTTATTACCATTGATTAGGTTTAAGATTATCAAGTTTATCTTCAAATACACAGAACTTGTATAATAAACCAGATATGAATTTATCAATAGATTAAAATATTGGTTAGAACTTACATTAATATTCTAATATAATGTCCTTCGTATGTGTTGATTTTTAAATTAAAAATGATTTCAATTCAAGAATGCTTTAAGCATCTTCATCAAAATGTTGAATATGTTTCTTTTATTTTTGGCATTTTGCACAAAAAAATCTATTTTCCTAACACTCACTTGATTTACACCAGAAAAGAATATTTTCTTAAGAGTGATCTTTACATTTAAAATCCAGCATTTATTGTTTATAATAGTCTTAATTTATATCTTAATTATTTAAGATTTATATTAGAAAATTATTAATATCCGACGCTCATAAATATTATCATACATTTGAAGAATAATAATGAATTAAAACGATAAATATATTAATATTTTTAAAGATGATCATTTCAGAAAGAATATTATTTTAGTTATAATTATTATAATAAAGTTAAAAACTTTGAGTAGATATATTAAGTATTATAATGAATATATTTTAATAAATTTAAGATTGAAAAATTGGTAGAAAAATTCTAATTTTCAATTAGAATTTATAATCATTTTATTTAATACTCATCTGGTTTAGATGGTTAATTTAAAAAGAATCAAATAGATAATATTATTCATTCAGCATCTTCAAATGTTTACGAAAATATTTCAATATCAATAATTAATATTGAATATTCAATTAATTGAAAAAATTTCAATATTGAGTGAGTAATATTAAAAGATGGAATCACTTAGCATAATTTCCCATTCATTTATTTTGTTAATTTATTAATATAGAGGAAAATTATAGATGTAAAAATCTCAAAAATCTATTAGTAGAATTTCTCATGCCTAAAATTTAGAATTCCCATTCAATATTAAATTGAAAAATTAAAGTTAATTCTGAAAAATTAATTTTTTTAATTTAATCAATACAATATTTACATTTAGTAATTATAATTACTAAATGTAAATATTGAATGTAATTTCTAATAATATTTTATTTTAGATTTATTAAATAAGATGAGAACAAACAGAAATTTATATTTTCAATAAATTAATTCTTATATCCTATATTAAATAAATTGTGTATGATACATCATTAATCAATATAATAATGATCCTTATTAAATTTATAAAACAGTTACTTTTTTCAATTAATTTTTTTCTTATTTTATAATTCAAACTAAAATAAAGAAATTTACTATTTAAAGTTTTTATAGTAATAATTTATAAGCTAAAATAACAATAATTTATCAATTATATTCAATAAAATGGATATTTATTAGCCTATAATATTATGCAATAAAATCCAATACCAAATTTTTTTTTGGACAGTTTAAGTGAAAATAATTTGAATTGTGATCAATGTAGCATCAGACATGTGAAGGTTAAGATAATTAAATTTGAAGTTGTCTAATACAAAAAAATAGAATAGTGAGTAAAAATAAAAATGAAAATTTTTTTTTTGATAATGGAAAAGATTTTTCGATAATTTGAAAAGTATGGAAATAATGGTTTTGAATGAATAGAAATAAATAAATGAACTAAAAAAATTATTGTGTTATTCAAAATATCTTCAATTGAAAACCTAAATCCAATCTGCAATCTTTAATTTAAATAATCTCTTTTATAGCAATAGAATCTCAGGAACTAAAACCCTAATTGTAATAGAAATGAATATTTTGAATTAAATAAATTATTGTGATAATATAATATTCATAAGGAATTTAAAAAAGACAAATAATATTTCAAAGCTGAATAAGATTTTACAGTTTAAGTCCTGATATATCTACATACTATTAAAGTTTATTTTAAGATGTTATTTATATAAATGCCATATCATTCAAAAAAATTTGAATCATGGTTCAAATTTATCATACTAAGTTGACCATTTCAATCTAGGATATTGTAAAATCATAGAGATTAAGAAGAAATTAAACGACACCAATAATCCTCAGCTTTTATATCAAATTAAGATAGAGAACAATAAAATTTTGAATAAGAGCTTTTATCACGATATACCTATAACAGCAAAGTATTTAAAATTAACTTCTATAACAATATTAGCAAAAACATTAGTTATTGACAACTTTTGCATTTAGTTTGGATCAATTAATAATGATAGATATAATGAGTTTAACTCTTAATTAAAAAAATAATTCGTATGACCAAGATAATCAATCACCTTTAGGAATTAAATAAGAAGAAATTATTCCTATAAATTTCAAAAAGAACAGGAAAGCTTAGTATTATTAAATGAAGCATCTACTAATCAAAAGGCTCTTTATGGATTAAGTATATATATTATTTTAAATTAGGTTTAATTTTAATTTATAAGTAATAATTCATTTAAGCAAAAGTATAATTATTTGAACTCTTATAGGTTAAATGTAAATATAGCAAAGCAGAAAAAACTATTGAATTAAAAAGGGGATGAATTTCTCATTAAACTAAAATTATTAGAACAAAAATAGGAAGATATAGAAGATTAGATTTCAACCTTTGAAATATGTTTGGTATATATATAACCTTTATCAAGTGATAATTAAGTTTAGAGAGCTGACATCAATATAATTATGAATAATGAGATTCAATATAATGATCTCATTTATCTATTTATTATGTTTTAATTTTTATCATAAAGATTACTGATAAAATTTTATCCATGCTTTTCTAAAATTACTCTCCATATTTAGTTTTTTATGAATTCATTAGATTAGCAATCATAAATATAATGAAAAAAAGAGATTAAAAACATGTTCAAAAAAGCATTTTATAAACTAATTGAATAACTAAAGTCAAATATAAATATTATTTATATTTAAGCACAAAAGCTGAATCTTAAATGCTTAAGATTCTGTAACCATCAAAAACACTGATCAATTTAAAAATCTGAATCCTTTTTATAGAAACATTTTCCAAATATTAAGCAATAGTTCCAGAATTAACTTAAGATAACATAACTATTTTAATAAGTTAATTCAATGATTAAGGATTGGTGTCCATTTATAAATATTAAGATTTTTCCATAATTTAAATTATTTATGATATTATTAATATATTTTAAATTGATATAAGTATATGAATTTATCAAAAAATGATAGAATTGGGCAATAGCTATAAATCGTCTAATTTTCAATTGAAATAAAATTATATGATGGATACTTTATTCAAAAAGAAATGCTCTATACATGATTAAGAAATTTTAGCAGCAAGGAAAGGGTTAGATAATATTGATCAGAATAAATATTTATGCCTTTAATGTTTAATCGAACTAATAGACCCTAAAGGATTGATACAAATCGAAAATACTCCAACATTAAATTTTCGATGTTAAAATCATGACTGATAAATAATTATGGTCAAACTTGATGAAAAAAATAAATTGTAGTTCTCCTGTGTATAATGTGTTTCAGAATATCAATGAAAATACATAACACTTTCTTAATTGTAATAATCCTTTGAAGCTTACAATTAATCTTTTGAAAAATCTCTAAAGCATTTTTAAAACTTGAGAGAGCAACATATGAATGAAATAATAAAAATTTGTAAGGAATTAAGTAATAGATATATATAATCCATAAATTTACACATTAAATAATTAGAAGGAAATTTAAAATCTTTTTAAGAGATTATAGAAAAAAAATTTATAATTTAAAGATCAAAATATCTTTTAATTCAAATAAGGGAAATTATTATAAATATTAGAACCAATATTTTAGGATTAAAATCCAATCATTATTCAAAAATTATTGAAAAATAATTAGAATTAGATAAAAAATTGAATAACAAGTTTGAATAGTAAATGTAGGAATTCTAAATTTGTAATTCAAATATAATCAAACTTCAATAATTTGATCATAATTTATATGAAATAAATTAGATAATTAAATTGAATAATAGAATCCAAAATATTAAGATATTGAGAATGATTAAAAAATTACTAATTTAGAAAATTAGATAAATAGTTTTCTATCTAAAAGGTTATAATAAAGTGTTTTAAATGAATAGTTTTAATAATTATAATAAAATAATTGTAAACTAGACAATTATCAAGCATAAATAATTTAAAAGATAATTACAGTATAAGATAAATTAAAAGAACAATAGAAAAATTGTGCAAATGAACAAGGAATATTTTCATAAAATTTTGAATTAAAAATAAATTATTTAGAAAGATTAAAGACCCATCTTAATTCCATTTCTTTTTGTAATTCAATATAAAATGAATTCCAGATTAAAACTAATGAAAAAATTTTAAATTTAGAAAAGGAAAAAATGAGGTTGTATAAAGAAAATAAATTTTAGTATAATAAAAAATTAAAGGAATTCAGTTAAAAAGCTTTTAATCAATATTGTCTTTTGATATTACTTAATCCATATCAGCCTTAATTTAATAGTAACTGTAAATTAGCTGCCTATTAAGTAATTAAACCCAGGTAGCCAATTTTCTTATATTATTAGCTCCTTAAGGAGGATTTGGATTAGCTGTAATGCAACCTCCATAACCTAAAGATAAGGTAACAACATTCACTTTTAAAATAAATGTATAAAGATATATCTTATTAAGAAATTCAATAAGTGGGCAGGAATTGGAATTTGCCATTTGTAAACAGCTTAAGGTTTTCATTATGATATGAATGAAAATTATTCACAAAAAAACCACAATGTTTACATAACATCTACTGGGGGATATAGAATTTCAAATTATTAAGGTTAAGAAGGCAGTAATGAAATTCATGAAAAATGAAATTTTATTTTAAATTAATTATACTGGAGTAAACTTTACTTTTGGTGAATATAGCATCATTCATTGTTAATATGATCCAAAAAATAATACATTAAATTTATTACATTAAAATGTATATAAAATAATAATTAGGATGGAATTACATATTAAATGGATATAGCTAATAATAATTTAGAAATGTCCCCTTGTGTTATGCTATATGGAACAGCAGAAATAGAATAAATATGAAAATTATCATTCCTATAAATAGATATTGCAAATAATTTTAAAGAAATTCCATATAAAAATAAAATAATATAAAATTAAGAATGAATAATTCAATGACAAATTAAATCAGAAATAGTTATTGAAGTTGCTATTATGATCAAATGGATAATCAATTTTCCACAGTTTATAATATCATGTGAATTCCAAAAATTGTAAAATTAAATGATGTTTGAACTTTTTTAGTTTTAAAGTTGAATTAGGAATTATTTATAAGATGGGATAAAAATTCATATCATATTCGATATCAGCTTATAGCTTATATTCATATCAAAGTACTTAAAACTTTAGGATTCAGTAACCGCAACTATTTAATATATAATATGATTGTTAAACTGTTAAATTATATCATTAATTTTAACATGTAATTCTATTATAAATATATTTGTGATTAATTTCTATAAAAATACTTTAGGCTTTTTGAAAAAGATCATTTTTAATAATTAATTTTCTATTTATTTTATATTATTCAGATTAAATCATAAAATAAGGTAAAGGGTAGGTACAAGGATTTTGTATTTTATAAACCTCTCGATTTGGTTTTATAACATAAAAAAGCTATTTTATTAGAATCAATAAATATTAGAAATCAATTTTTTGTTGTACAAATATGTAAAATCAAATATTTAAATAGCAGATTGACTTTGCTTAAACTAAATTATTCCATATAGATTGGCTTAAATTTCAATTATGAAAAGCTTAAATAAAATTCGATTTTTAATTAAAATAATTATGAAAATATTAATTGTATTTTTATTTGCAGTTGCTTATTGCTATCCAATCGTTGTCACTAATACAGACTTGAGCCCTTCTGATTTATTTATCAATCAAATAGATTTGATGAGTAAAATAAGACAGCAAGTAAATTAAAATATTATTGTAGTAGTAAAACAAAAAAGTTATCTTAATAAATATTCAAACATCTCATTAAGATAACGAAATATTCTAAAGCAAATTACTCAAAAAGATAGAAAGNCTGTAATGCAACCTCCATAACCTAAAGATAAGGTAACAACATTCACTTTTAAAATAAATGTATAAAGATATATCTTATTAAGAAATTCAATAAGTGGGCAGGAATTGGAATTTGCCATTTGTAAACAGCTTAAGGTTTTCATTATGATATGAATGAAAATTATTCACAAAAAAACCACAATGTTTACATAACATCTACTGGGGGATATAGAATTTCAAATTATTAAGGTTAAGAAGGCAGTAATGAAATTCATGAAAAATGAAATTTTATTTTAAATTAATTATACTGGAGTAAACTTTACTTTTGGTGAATATAGCATCATTCATTGTTAATATGATCCAAAAAATAATACATTAAATTTATTACATTAAAATGTATATAAAATAATAATTAGGATGGAATTACATATTAAATGGATATAGCTAATAATAATTTAGAAATGTCCCCTTGTGTTATGCTATATGGAACAGCAGAAATAGAATAAATATGAAAATTATCATTCCTATAAATAGATATTACAAATAATTTTAAAGAAATTCCATATAAAAATAAAATAATATAAAATTAAGAATGAATAATTCAATGACAAATTAAATCAGAAATAGTTATTGAAGTTGCTATTATGATCAAATGGATAATCAATTTTCCACAGTTTATAATATCATGTGAATTCCAAAAATTGTAAAATTAAATGATGTTTGAACTTTTTTAGTTTTAAAGTTGAATTAGGAATTATTTATAAGATGGGATAAAAATTCATATCATATTCGATATCAGCTTATAGCTTATATTCATATCAAAGTACTTAAAACTTTAGGATTCAGTAACCGCAACTATTTAATATATAATATGATTGTTAAACTGTTAAATTATATCATTAATTTTAACATGTAATTCTATTATAAATATATTTGTGATTAATTTCTATAAAAATACTTTAGGCTTTTTGAAAAAGATCATTTTTAATAATTAATTTTCTATTTATTTTATATTATTCAGATTAAATCATAAAATAAGGTAAAGGGTAGGTACAAGGATTTTGTATTTTATAAACCTCTCGATTTGGTTTTATAACATAAAAAAGCTATTTTATTAGAATCAATAAATATTAGAAATCAATTTTTTGTTGTACAAATATGTAAAATCAAATATTTAAATAGCAGATTGACTTTGCTTAAACTAAATTATTCCATATAGATTGGCTTAAATTTCAATTATGAAAAGCTTAAATAAAATTCGATTTTTAATTAAAATAATTATGAAAATATTAATTGTATTTTTATTTGCAGTTGCTTATTGCTATCCAATCGTTGTCACTAATACAGACTTGAGCCCTTCTGATTTATTTATCAATCAAATAGATTTGATGAGTAAAATAAGACAGCAAGTAAATTAAAATATTATTGTAGTAGTAAAACAAAAAAGTTATCTTAATAAATATTCAAACATCTCATTAAGATAACGAAATATTCTAAAGCAAATTACTCAAAAAGATAGAAAGTTTAAAGAATTTTAAAAAATTGTTAAAATCTAAATCCACTTTTGTTTCCCCATTTGTAGATTATTCTTCAATCCAGTTTGCTTAAGGACTCTAAAAGGATAATTAAGTAATTTGCTTTATTTATTCAAGGTTGAAGTATAAAATATCCCAATGAACTTTTAAAATCTGAAGGCACTTGATAAATTTGCTTAACAATCAGATGCTATCTTAATTGTGTTATTTTCAAAGATATCTTCAAATGTGAAGGTTTTAGAAGAAATTACTGAAACTTCAGAAGTATATATTGATAAATCATTGTTTTAGCCCTCTGATTAAATTATAGCTGTCGAGTTAGGTGATGAAAACGAACTAACTTCAAATACTGTAAAAAAAATTATTATATAAATAGATATACACAGTCACTTCTAATTAATTAACTGGATACATTGTCTTCTTTGTATCAATGTTTGCTTTATGGATAGCTGTCTAATGTAATGGAGCAATTTAAACTCCAGAAAGATTTTCAAAATAAAATTATTATATTGGAAAAGAAAGTTGAATTATTTTATGAATATTGTACCTAATATATTCTTTTTAAATGTATTTCTGAATATCTGAAATGTATTTTTGTAGTATCCAGCATTTTTGAGTGAATTTCATAATTATTTCTAATCTTATATTGAATCTTTTCTGTTCCAATTTGGATTGATGAGGCATTTGAATCTAAAATTAAAAAATGGATTACTTGTATAAACTTTATTAACTCCCTGCTTAACCATCTATTCCACCTATGCCTTTTTTGCTTTTTAAAAAATTAAACATATTATGGGACTTCATTAACATTTACTATAATAAATATCAATAATATTTAATAATAGCTCAATATATATGGTATAGTTTAGTAACAAATCTAATTTCAAATAGCCACTCTTTTCATGATCATTAAGTTCTCTCTCTAATCCAAATGTCTTATTGATATTTTGAAATTAAGAACATTTGCTGAAATTTCTAATTTCACATTCATCTTCAGGCTGTTCATTTGATGATAAATCCCCTATAGCAATTTTTAAGCCCTAATCAAAATAAAAGATAACAAAAATGCTTTAATAATCAATCCCTTTGTAAATAGTGAATAATTCACTTTGCAATAGCTCTTATTCAGATTTCGAAAATAGATGGATTTCTTTAAAAAATTTTCTGATCTCTTCTACAAATTTATTTTAATGATATTGAATGAGAATTATTATTTGAAGCTTGTAATTTTTCATAGATTTAAACTTAATTTTCAGCCAAAGATATTCTAATCTATACATTATAAACAATTATTTTAATGTAATTTATATTTCTTAATATCTCTTAGAAATTGTTGGACTATTCTTTTATTGACAACCAATTGCCCTGAAATTAATTATTTCATATCCATCAAACATGTATAAATAATAATAAAATCAAAAAAATTTCTCACTATTCTATTTGTTTAATACATCAATACTTTAAAAACATAGATAATTTTTCCCCTTCTCATTATTATCTTAAGCATTAAATTAAAAATATAAACTATAAATAATTTATGTTCAAATCAAAATTATTTATATTAATAATATAAAAGTAATTAATACCTAAGTGTATTTCATGTACAACTTCTTTCTCAGCCTTAAAATGTAGACTTTCCTTTATATACATTTGATTTTTAAAGGGCATTTCATATTGTATTGAATTCATCTTAGTATTGCGATAAATTATACTAAAGCTTAATAAAGTAAATATTTTATCCAAACAATTCCTTTCAGGTCTATTGTAATAAAAAAAGAGTATACTTTGTAGATTGGATTTCCATATTTATAATACCTATATAATAATTATAGCAAATTCTTATGATTGATAAATTTATCTAAGACACTACACCCTGGATAAAATAATTTATGACAGGTTTATGGGCTTACAAAATGTTTATCGAATCAGTAAATTATTTATTAGTATAGTATTTTCTAATTTTTATAATTGT
>CAJJDO010000179.1:13358-31420 GCA_905183005.1 Paramecium pentaurelia
TTTTAATTTCTATTTTTTGGCTATCGTGTGATGAAAAACAGCCTAAAAAGTCAGTTTCAATAGCAAATAATAACTAAAATTAGTATTATAAAAAGAATATATTGATTATTCGTTCAACCTGATATTAAGAGAATTGGTTTTAATAAGCTCGATTATAATTGTGAAGATTTGCTACGAAATAGATTTCTTTAAACAAGTTATCAAACTGATAAATTTAAATAAGATAGCAAATTTCATTGAGGTTAAAATTGAACTATCAACTCTATTTATTATTGTAAAAATAATAATGAAAACAAAAGAATAATATCATACCTAAGGATTTATCATATAATTGAGGGATGATAATACTTTAAAGATATTTGATGAAATTAACGAAAATACAAATATCTAAAAAATTAAAAAAACCTGAAAGATCAAGCAAACTGGATAGGATATATTATAGTAGAATCAAAATTAAAATAAAGGAATGTTAAAATATATAAATATATATTAAAGTCATAAATATTTTAATCCAGTTCGAATTTATATCAGAATTTCATAATTATTCACTATGGCACCATAATAAAAATTCAGGTCTCTCGTATCTTGATATTACCTAGATTTTGAAGTTTGTCAGGCTTAATAATTAACATTACCATCCAGATACACTCATTTTATAAACTCTACATTATTATCCTCAAAAGCCTAGGTGATAAATTTAATTTACAATCTGATTTTTCATTTAATCAAACTTCCGAAGAACTTTATAAATTCTAAATTAAATATGGAATCTTAGTTAACTAGATAATATTATAAACATAGACATTTACTACTAAGGATAAAGAGAGATTTTTCTTATTTTAAAGACTAAAACCGAAATTGTTATAAAATAATAAATTCATCAACATATTATCAATCTTCTTAATATTTAAAAAGCAGATAAAATTAAAAAATAAATATAAACTGGATAAAGGATTATATTTAACTGGATAAAGGATTATATTTTAATAAAAAATTAGAAAATATACTAAATTTTAAATTAATTATATCATATAAATTTAATTTTGTTGATCATATTTATATATAATTTTTTATAATGCAAATTCCAACAATTAATTTGAAAATTTTGAAATTCCAAATCATAATACCAAAATTAATAACTTATTCTCGAACCTTTTTTTTATTTTCATCTTTTTCAAAAAATAAGTAGGTATTTCAAATAACTCTGTTGGGTATTACTTATTTTGTTTAAAGAATATTTTATTATTAAAATATAATTGTGTATTAATATTAATTTTATATTTTGAATGAATATTTTACAATGAGGAAGATTTTGATATATTGTATTTTTGAATCATATCTGAGTAATAAATGAAATCTAATAAAAAATTAAATATTTCTTCCTATTTGATAATTAGAAATAAAATCAATATCTACAAAAAATAAAGAGAATATAAATGCCTGAAATAATATGACTAATCTTAACTTAAAAACTGTTTAATATTCAATTGAAAATCATAACAATTTCCTGAATATTATAAAATATATGTTGATAATTTATTTCAACTGGAAAACAATAACATTATTAAAAATTTATGACTTTATTTATTATTAATATCATAAATTCAACCTTTTCCAGCAAATGATGTCATATTTGCTAATGTAGATTACAAAATTCTCAATTTTCTTTAACTGGCCACCATGTCAGTTTCTAAAATTCCATGTTTGACTATTTTCTTTGCTTAATACAATTGCAATTAATTCAAGGTTCTAAATGTTGAAAACTTTTAATTGACTTCCATATCCATTGATTACAATTAACATCCTAAATGTTATTTCCAAATAGCAATCATTGGAGTACTATTGTCACCTAAACCTAATTGATCTAAAATTTTCATTAAAGCTGCTCTTCCTTTTTACATAGCTTAAAAATAAGGATTTGTGGAGTCCAATCCTACTTCTTATTTTGCAAAATCTAAGTCACATCTTCTAACCATCAAAGCATACATGTAAAGCATGTATTTCATATGAGGATGATTATTATAATAATATGTTGCAATTTTGTTGATCAATTCTTCTGGAACTCTATCCCAATAAGCTAATTCTGGATGAGTAAAGGAGCATCTGTCACTATTACAATAAGCTTGAACGATGGCTCTCTAACTTTTTATACTTTCGAAGGGTCTAGCAATCTCTCTACTTCCTGCAAAATTGAAAGACTCCACCATAGTTCTGACAACTTAATTTTTCACATACAAGTCATTGTATTCCTTAGCCTTTTACATAGCTCTTTAAGGAACTCCAATTACATTATCTACTTTATACATATCATTTACCTAATTCAAACAAAAAATCCATATATTCATAAGTAGGTTCGAAATCATCACTATAATTAATATTGGCTAATCCATTTAACAAAAAAGTGAAAGCAACATCTTCACTGGCAAATTCTGATGTAAAATAGTGACCTTAAATTGTTCTTATATGTCTTTTTCGTTGTGCTCTAGTTAAAGCTTAATATTTTGTATGGATCAAAGTATATGGTCCACCTCCTCTTTCTGGAGTAATACCTTACCCCATGTAAATGTACTTTTCTGGATTCCTTTTGTATTCTCTCATATTTCTAAGTTCAGTCAAGATTAATCCATCTCTTTATCGTGTGTCACTACTTGCAATCATAGTTATTTTAGAATCAGTATTATTTGTTGATGAAAAGGTTTCTAACAAAGGTACTATTTCTACATTCTAAACCTTATATAGATTGATAAGATCATTCACTAAATCATATTATGATTAAGTTTAGAAATTAGCAATAATAACCATATCTGCTGCTTATCCATTGGCATTTAAAAGAGAAATTTCTTTGAATATATTTTTAATCATCGGTTTGATTTTATTAATCTTAAATATATATAAGAATTAATACATCTGTTAAATCTTCACCAGCTAATCTAATTTGTCCCAATACTCCTGTTAATCTGAAAATTGAATAAAGTTTTTTCAATTTTAATGCTATAAAATAGTCTTTAGAATCATCATTCTTTGTCAGAATGTGATCAAGAATTTGATTAATTTAATCCTCTATTTTTTTGATATTAAAGATAGGCATTTATTAATAGAATTCTTCAAGGGATATCTCTTTCTTAACTCTAAATTTATCACTTAAATCCCTTAAGCTTTTACTATATTCTAAAGCTTATTAATATAATTCTAAAATTTGTTTAAAATCTTCATTCTCGTCTAATTTTGCTTCAGAAATGTATTCTTTATATTATTATAAGGTTAAGTCAATTGTCAAACCATGTGTATAAGTCATAATACCAATTTCCTAAGAAATATATATAAAATGCTTACCATTCCTGGATGATTATCGAAATCAAATGTCAACCAAGTACCTGGAGTCTCAAAATATTCTTCAGGGTGCTACAAACCTAATTCATAAGCTTGAGCTACAGCCTTAATAAGATTAGGTAAATATTAGGTATGATAAATTAATGATTCCTCAATGTAAGACACTTTCTATAATATATAAAGGTGGATGATTACATTAAAAACTCGTTATTTATTGGATTAAATAAATAACTTAGCAGCATACTTAAGATACTTGTAATCATTTTATTCAATCCCTTGTAGCATTCTACTTATAGCAATCAACTAAGTCAATGAATTTGGTTAAGTTGGATGAGAAGTAAATACATACTTCACTCGATTGATTTTAGACTAAAATTTTATATATAAATATATTAGTACTTTATCTCGTTGATTAAAATATTCGATAATTCTGAATTAGTCAAGATATTCATATCGAGCATAATGACTACTCAATCTATCAAATATCATTAAGCTATAGATATGCCATAATAATGGTTCTGGAAAATCCTTTTCTTCACAACTTAAGGTTTCCATGTCCTTCCCTTAATAAGTATTATCAAAGTAGATTGATAGGGCATCTTAAAATAGTTTGTTTTCATCTTAAGTCAAATTATCAACATAGGCATCTAAGAGTTAAAGCATAGTCTTTTTTTTTCTGGGATTTATGTGTCGGAAATAATTATTTCCCAAATCAATGAGTCGAATTGGGGATTACTCAAGCATAGGCTCTTCTTATATGAATTTTTGAATCTCGATTATTGAACACCTTTTGTCACTAATGATTATTGAATATTTAGTACTCTGCATTTGCTGCAATCCAAAGCATGTCATTTTCTCTTAATTACTTTTCTTTGACTTTATCAGACAAGTAATATTTAGGTAAGCATTTTGAGGCCTAGTTTAGGTGGATTGCTTTAAGAATATGGGATGTAATCGATCGTATCATATTTAAATAAATTTGTTTTGGAATATTAAAAATTTTCTCCTGATAATTTATTTAGATAGTCCATACTATTGAACATAGTTGATGACAATTTTACAATACTCCTTTAAGCATGACAGTTTATTTCATGTATTTAAAATATTAGTAAGAGATTTATGAAAAGATAAAAAACTACAAATTCAGATGAAAATTCTTAAATCACATAATGAATCTAATCAATATTCCAGCCTTTTTCATGAATATGAAATTACAACTAATAGCAATTTAAATATTAATTTATTTACTTAATTATTTAAACTCATTCAATTAAAGAGTATGCTTATTTGTTTCTTCAAATTTATTAAATAATTATTCAGAATGATATTATTTAGTATCTGTGGCACTGCTTACTTTGAGTAATTTGGAAAATAATAATTATTTTTCTTTCAAAACAAATAAACATAAAAATAGTTCAAATACGAAAAATTGAGTATCTAAAAGTTATTTTATAGAAATAATCATTCACTAGTTATCTTAAAAACTAACATAAATTAATTTTTGAACTTCAAGCATTCTTTGTTTTAATATGATTTACAATTTCTTAAAATCCCAATATAATTTTACTATAATTCTCAAAATCTTAAGCTTAATATAAGAATTCTATTTACATTAGATGTTTCCTCGAAGCAAAAATTAAAATTCAAACTTTAAAAAACAAAAAGATTTTATTTAAGCTTGAAACATGGCCTTATTTGAGATATTAAAATTAATTTTATACATTATCTCACTACGGTTTAACTTTTGAATATATAAAATAGAAAAAATTAAAAATTGAGGGAGTTAAATGCATTTAATTCTAAATTACATAATTCCAATTATTATTTTATAATTTCTCCATAACTAAGAGTATGAAGTTTCCTAAAATCTCAACTTTACAGAATAAAATATTTAAATTTATAATCTAAAAATTATGTAATGACTCTTCAATTAAAATTAAAATATTTAATATCCAATATTAAAAATGAAAAAAAAAGGACAAATTTAAAGGAAATTCATTTAACTTACTATCAATTTAACTAATTTTCTCTGTAAATAAAGTTGCACAATACATTAATTCTAAATTGTAATTCTTTATTGTTGTAGATAAATGTTACTTAAGTCCTAATAATGAGTTAAGAAGGAAAAATTTACAATTATTTGATTGATTGACTAATTTTATTCTCTTATATTTAAGAGTTATTTAATTTAATGTTAATAAGAGATAAAAATATTTCATAGATTTTGGAGCCTAGTTAATAAATAAGAGATCTAAATATCTTATTATGAATCCATAATTAAAATTCAACTTCCAACAATATATATCAAGAGCTTGTAATATCCTATACCATATTAGAAATATGCTAGGGAGTACTAACTCTGCATCGATTTCACCATTAATTTTAAGTTAAAATTTCTCTAAGTAAACTAAGAACTTTCTCATCCAATCAATACTTTTATAGATGTAAAGGAATTATTATAGTTTGATTTATTTTTTCCTTTGAATTAGAACTAATAAAATCTATAATATATCCTTTTATCTTAAATTATTTCATTGGTGTATATTTTTGTTCTTTTTTTCTGAAATGATTGAGAGGTTACTGAAATAAAAATTTATAAATTTACCTAATCATAAAACTACTTTTTGTTATTAATCAAATAAGTCAAATAAAGTGAAGAAAAAATAGTCAAATTAATTTATATCCATGAATTACTAATTTCTTGAGATATTTAAATTCAATTTTCTCTATTTTAAGATTCTGCTTTTTTATTAAATTCTATTGATTTTAAAACATTAAAATAGGGTCCTCTAAGTTCTTTTTCATTACATAACATATGATGAAATGTAGATAAATTAAGATCATGATAAAAGGGGTTAAAATAATAAGTAAATAAAAATTTACATTTATTTAGAAATAGCATTTCGATATTTATGCAAGAATATTTAAAAGATTAAGAGGTAAGTATTGCTGAAATAATCTCATAATTTATATCATTTTACTTTCATTTTACCAAATTTTTTTCTATCAAAAATTGTGTGGCAAGGATTAGAAAAGCTAAAAGTCTATTTTTTTTAAATATCGAGATTTTGAATAAATATAAAGGTATTTATGAGGAAAAAAGTGTCACTCTTATGTTTGGAGTATAATGCAAATCCCTAGCCATTTCTGTGAAAAATTGAATTTTATTCAGAATTTGATTGATCATACCAATCTGACTACACCAAAATTTTTACAATTAGAATATTCACCATTATGAATTACTAATTTTAAATACTTAAACTATTCATCCAAATCAATCCAATTGCCCATCTTATTTCCGTCATCATATTATCCACAACTATTTCTGTTCTATATATCATTTTCTACATTTTAGAGAATGGATTGTTACTGTATGACCGAAACTCAATATCCCATCTACCAACTTTGATCTCATTTTTGTATACATAATTATACGTTACTTATTTTTCCTTCATCCAAATCAGTCCACTTGCCAATCTTAAGTCCATCATCGTATAATCCTCTACCGCTGTCCCCAATTAATTAATATTTTTTACATTTTAGAGAATGGATGAATGTTGTCATATCTATACTCAATATCCCATCTACCTACTTTTTACCATTATGAGCCAATTGTCTGTAATTCGAAAATCGGTCATGTGAATTAATCCAGTAACCAATTTTAATTTTGCCACTTCCATAATCATATGACTCACCTCCACTAATAAATTAATTAATAAACATCCATAATTTAGTTATCATAGATATAATTCCGTCTCCCAATATTTAATCAAGATAGTATTCTCCACTTTCATATAATTGAGCTTGACTATTCTGTATACATTACCTCCAATAATTCTTACTTGGTTGTTTCAATTAACCTAACTTTAATTCATTCTCATTGTATCCATCAACTTCCTAAATTATTTCCCCTTTCCAAGTTGCAATCCATTTAACTTATTATTTATAGTTTGGCCCATATTAGCCTTACCATTAAAGAAATTAGATTTATTCTATTATTGTTAAGATTTCTTAATTTCTAAAATCTTCCTAGTTAAGTTCCCGTTTATAGCCAAAATAATCAAATAATATCTTTAAAATACATTTTCCTAAGAGTAAATCAATTAATTCTCTTTTATAAATGTGATTTGTATTTTACATTTATTATTTTTTTTCATTCATACCATTTGTTGACCTCATAATCTTTGTTAAATTTTTTATATTTCATGGATTCTAAGCAAAATTGTGTTTTTTAAGTTACAGATACTTATATATTCATTACTTTAATATTAAAATAAAATGTTATCAAAGGGAATAAAAAATACCTATGTAAAGTCAGAAATACAGATACTAAGGCGTAATTTATAATTTAAAATTGGAATCAAGCAAATTGAAATTTTTGTGAGACACCTTTATATTTTTCAAATATTGGATTAATAACAAAAATATAAATAAATATCGTTAAGCCTAAATCAATAAATTTAATGATACTTCTAAAAGGAAAGATATATCTTAATATAAAACTAAAAGAATCATATTCTTAAGTTTTATAATTTTATATAATTTTGAATACAAATATTCTTTATTTGAAATTAATACAATCTAATAACATTACAAAAATTCATCTTTTGACTTTAATAACCAATATTTTATCAATTAGCATCTAATCAGTAACAATAAATAACAAATTCCAATATTAATTTAATACTAGCTCTTATTTATAATAAAATGATTGAAAATTCATTACCATACATTATTTATAATCCTATAGTTAGTCCTCATTTAAATTTTATATTAAAAATGCTTCTAAAAAGGTTTTGTAAAATTAAAATAGATATTTTATCATTTACAATTCTTACATATTATTTTCATCTTGAACTTAATTAATAAAATCTTTATTTATCTTTTGATAAAATCATTTATAAATCACTGACATAATGTATAATCACTTTATCTTAAAGATGATTTTTAACAAAAATTAATATCAACACAAAAATATCTCATCACTTTCTAGTTATTATAAACTGAATAACTTTGATGAACTCATCAACCAGTTAAATTTACAGTTAAATAATGAAATTACCATTAAATAATTTAAAGCAAATCCATTGACCAAAAAAGGAATCAATGATTGATATCATTATACATATCATTAAGTCAGAATTGATAGTGGTAAAATAATTTATCTTTTTATCTCTATAAAGAATTAACCTCTATGATAAATATTATAATAAAATATTATCTACTAGATATTTAATTGTCTAATTCATACCAAATTTATAATTAAATTTCATATTTACTTATTGAATAGTTTTTGGTAGAAATTAGTTTAGGATTTAATATAAAAATGATTGAAATTCAAAATCATAATAATATTTCTGACATTTAAATTAAAATGAATAGTAATTAAAAATTAATTTTATTATTCTTACCTTCTAATATAGCAAATTAGAAAATGAAAATTATTTTTAATGAAATTATTCATCTGCTTTAAACCTGTTGTGAATTGAAAGTAAGGTTCGGGGTTGCGAATCCATAGTCACAGCTTTGAGTTGGAAGGTGCTCTGAAAGATTGAGCATGTCCAGTTCTCTTGTACAGATATGGAGAAGGGCTTCCACATTTTGTTCTAAAGAATGACGTCAGGAAGATCGTCGGTCTGTCAGTGCTTCGACTTTACAAATCTCCATACTGTTTTAATCTGATTCTGAATAATATGCATTTACAGAGCCTGCGTGTCTCCCTTATTCTTCTGACTATTTAATAGGAAGACAGGTTGGTTGTTTACCTACGAAATTTTATTACGATGTAACCAACTTAATACGTCATCAATGATGTATACTTCATTAATAAAGTCACAGAAATTGAAGTTAAAAATAAGCTTCCATTCAAAATGATTAATCATAATATCCAAATTATTATTATTATTAGAAAATTAAATTGATTGATTTTATATATTTTATTGATCAGTTTAATATTCCATAATTTATCTAGCTTTCTATATCTAGTCTTTTTAAGAATCTCTTATTAAGAATAAATAAGCAAATTACATAATTCCATCCTTACATATTTAATTAAAATTATTATCTTTATATATTGTATATTTTTGAATTAAATTGATAAAAGTAATAATTAATATTATACTTTCTTTAATAGTTGAAATATTTATCTAAATATATAAAAAGTTTTTATTATTAAAAAAAAGTGGATTTATCTGTTGTGATTTGTAGCAAAAGCCTATTTAAATCATTAAGAATATTAATTAGCTCAAATAATGAAGTGGACTGGTTATATTGGAAGTATAAACTAAAAGATTGGTAAATGTAAAGAACTTTTGGAAGGAATGGAAACTGAAATTAATGGCTAATATAGAAAAATTAAATTTGTTAAGTGGGTAGATCACTGATAATTATTGGTAGTAATGTATATCTATTTTTGAATAGTCTTTGGAAAATAATTTTTAAAGGGGTATATATGATAATTCAGGAATATAGTAAGACATGGAAAAACATAGTAAATATTATTAAAATTTAATGGAATTGGTATAGAATGAAAATGGTATAAAAAATAGAAAATGGATAGAATTACATTAAAATTATCATATTCGGTATTCAATTAATTCAAAATATATGAGCTTCAATTCAATAACTTGTTAGGGGTAATATGATAATGAGGGTAGAAGAATAGAAAAATGGTAATAAAATACTAAAATCATATTTAATCTATCTTTAGTGGAAATGGTTGGTATAATCAATAAAGTTTGAAAATTGATAGATGGATAGAATTGCAAGAAAGCTTCATTAAGTAAATCATTATTACGGTGAATACAAGCAATAATTAAATTCTATATTAAAAAGAATATAATTAGTGTGATAATAAATATTAAATTAATTTAGAAAACTTCTAGAGTCAGGAACATTCGAACATATAAAGAGGAAGTCAGATTCAATAATTATTTTTATACTTTATTTCCTCTGAATAGCATTCCAATTATATAACAGTTATTAAATTGCAATCAAAAATTATGTATTTAAACTAAAATTAATGTGTTTACAGTAAGGAAATACACTTAAGGTAAACTTATCAAAAAAAAAAAGTCTTTATCATAAAGGAAATAATAATGATATGATAATAAGTTTTGAATTTAAATAAATATTACTTTTAGAAAAGGTATGCAGATGAGAAGTAAGATGGTATTAATTTCTATAAATTGATTTAATCAATGTTGCAGACAATGACGCTTTTAGGAACTAGAACAATTATGAGATAGCAATTATTATTACAAATTAGAATGGAATGAAATTAGATAATTAATTCAGTCATGAATTATGCCTTTAGAAATGAATAATATAAAGACATCATTTATAACCTATCTATCATAATCTACTTATATAAATAGTTGAAATTTTAGTTTTAATAGTATACACTAAATATAATAGAACTCCTTTCTTGTTATAAAGATAACAAAGTTTAAATATATTAAAATATATACTATTTTATCTGAAAAAGTTGACATTAAAAATTCATAATTACAATTCCTAGATTAACTTCATCACTTATATATAAATTCACTTTTTGACTTTTTAGTTTTTATTATTTTATAATTTAGATATATTTTGTAAATTAGATCATCAAAAAATTTATATGAATTCTCCATTCTTCTTTCCATTTATATACTCTCCTTAAATGAATATCAGATTAGAACTATAAATAGAATAAATTCTTTAACTTGCACATATTAATGATGGCATCTATCCATGTTCCATCTTTTCTTCCATTCTCATCGTAATCTCCTCCTCCTCTTTTAATTAATTTTATATTTTAATACTTTTTCTCAAATTCTTATTTAGATTTGTTATATTAATGAATTTCCCAAGTACCTATTCTAAATCCATCTTTATAAGTTCCACAAAATATTATTTTATGAAGACTTAAATAATGAACATATTTACATCCAGAAATCATTACTTATATCAATCCAATATCCATTTTTTAATCCATTTTTGTCAAATTCACCACATTCTCTATAAATAAAACTTTTTTAATTACATTTTTTTGACTTTCGTAAACATTATAAATGAAATTGTACAATTACATTTCCATTTTCCGATTCTTTTATTATTCAGGTATTGCCCTTTACAAATTATGTCATAATTACTAATAAATTAAGCTATGAATAAATTTACTCATAAAAATATTCATGAAACTCTTTCCAGTATCCTTATTTCATTTCATTATCATCATATTCACCACCTCCACTAAATTAGTTCATGAGGTATAATTACATAATCTCATTGTCATTTAAAATATTCCATCTTCCAAATCTTTTTCCACTTCTATATTTTCCTTCATACATTATAATAACATTAGCATAATATATTTCTCTCCAATAACCTACTTTATAACCATTTTTATTAAATTTTCCACTTCCTCTATCTATTTTACTAATATTATACATAACATTTTCATTTTCATTAACTATATTCCATTTTCCAACTTTAAGTCCTTTTTTATATTTTCCAATATATATTACTTGACATGGTCTATTATAAATTTAAAGATTACATATATTTTTAATGAATTTCACCCCATTTTCCATTTTTAACGCCGTTTTTATCATATATACCTCCTAAACTATAATAATAATTTATTCTAAACTTAGTTTTCTTTCCTTCATATTCTTCAATAAAATTATAATTAGGTAATTCAATATCCCAATAACCATATTTTACATTTTCTTTATATTTTCCTTTATAATAGATGTTGGATTCTCTAAAAATATTTTATTTAAATAACTTATCGAAGAATTAATGCAAATCCTACCATTACCCATTCTTTTTTCCATTCATATCATAAGATCCACTAAAACTGATATTAAATATATATTCATGATTACATGAGCTTTTTATTGCTGAATGTGTCCCATATTCCAATTTTTCTTCCATTTTTATATTCTCCATAATTTATTATTTCAGATTAACTATTATTTATATAATTATAATACTCTGAAATACCCTAACTTTTTTCGATCCATTTGCCTTATTTGATTCCAGACTCATTAAATTAACCTCTGCAATGGAGAACAATTTTTTTAATATTATAATTGAAGTAATTTAAAAAATACTCCCAATTTCCTACTCGTATCCCTTATTAGTATTCCCCAACAAAGTTAACAAAAATATAACTAGAAATTAAATATTTATAAATACTCCCTAAATATATTGACAGGTTCTATCCATATACCTATTTTTTAGCCATCCTCATTATAGTAGCCTCCAGCATCTAATTTATTACCCTTCCAATATGCAGTCCACTTGCCAATTTTTTATTTTTTATAATATTAACCATCCCATATTAAATATTACAGAAAATCAAAGTTATTTATGATTGAATCATCTGAAAAGTCTTCATTTATCTAATATCTAAGAATTTAGTTAAAAAGTTTTACTTTAACAAGATTTAACCATCTTTAATATATGAAATACTATCTTATTGATCGAATTAAATCTAGAAGTTTATTTTCTCATAATATGAACTACAATATGAATATCCATCAATATTTCTACTCTATAAGCTTTATTCATTAACTAAATTAAAATTATTTCTACATTTTGGTTTTTTGATTATCTAATTATTTCCAAAAATGTTATCCTAGTTCATTTAGTATTTTTGTTAATGAAAATTATTTATAATCAAATTCAATATGAAAATTAATTGACAGAATGTTAACAGAAATATTTTTGGTTTTAATTAATATAAACTTTGCCATTTTATTGAATAAAGAAATCAGTATGAATTTATATATGATTAAAAACTCATTAGATAACTATTTAATAAATCTTAAATTATTTATATAGTAAATAAAATTAAACTTTTATCCTATTTATTATTATTTTTCTTGTGCAAATATTATTCATAATAATATTTTTTCATATTCCTGGATTAGTAAACTATCTTGGTTTCATTATAATAAATTTGTTTTGATTAATCAAGTGAAACTATTTTAATTTAAAGTATTATATAATTATTAATAATTGATTTTTCTCTTTCATACAAATGAATTTGATTATCTTTACTAATTAATGCTAATTTCTAATTCAATCCTTTCCAAATTTTCTTTGAAATAGATTTATTTAGGGCAATTATTTATAAATTGCAGCTACTGATATATTGAATAAATTTAGGGATTTCAACCAGAGAACACTCCTATTTTTTAGGAGCCTTCAAAGCTGAATAAATCTAATTCTTTGATAAACTTCTTACATCATCTTCAAAAGTTGAAAATTAAGTTTTGATTAAGATTTTTCTAGTTTTTTCTCCATTTGAGTTATTGCCTGCTCTATTTTACTTTACTTTCTCTATATTTTTGTTGATTGATCTACCTTTATTCGATAATTGATGATTGAATATAATTAAAATTTTTAAGTCTTTTATAATCTTCTATGATATTTTTTTTTAAATTACACACTTATGATTTCTTTAAAGATTATCTTTTCAATCAAATCTATGTTTTAAATATCATTTTTTCCTCATTTGAAACCTAATTTAAAGGTATTATCTGTGTCAGAAATTGATATATTAAAATTATTATGAATATTTCTAAATTACATAATTTCTAATCAAGATGAATTTGATTTATCAATTTACAATAATAAGATATTTAAAAATGAAATTAATATTAAACTATATTTTGATAATTTCATAAATAGGTATATATGGGCATGCTATTCTTCTAATGAGACCCAAAGAAATAGTTTACTGGCTTTTAAGTGGAGAATTTTTAATCGAATGATTTATCAGATCATATCTAATTTAATTTCTAATAGAATTAGAAATATATTGGCTAAGTATAAAATAATAAAATGTATATCATATTTCTAGTTATTTTAAGAGAAAAAAGTCATAAATGATACAAACAACTCTAGTGAAAATAATATAAATTGTGAAAAATTAATAGTAAATCAATAATATTCATTAAGTTAAGACAAGTATAGCTATATAATAAAAGGAAATCAAAATTTTGCATGGTTAATTATATTCTCTTAGTCAATCATATATCTATGTCATTGTAAAGAAAATTAAGTTCAAACATCTGATGAAAATTTTTGATATTTCATATACACTAAAATTGGATAAAACACAAATTGTATTAAAATTTGCTAAATAAGATACTTAGATGATTTTTTAGGATAATTAAATTGATCTACTTATAAAGTTATTCAATCTATAAGGATAGTTTCTTTTAAACAGAATAAATAAAATCATATCAATAAAAGAACTAATAGATCTTTATTATCAATTTCTTAAGATAATATTTGAAATCGATCTTTTTATTTTTCTATTATTTTTCAATCATTCATTAAAATATCCATTCTAAATTATTAATTTTATCTTAATTATAACTCATAAATTAAATAAAGTGGTTAATAATTGACTTTAATGTAATAAGGATTATCGTTAATGAAAATTTTAATTAAAAATTCAAGTAAATAGTAAGGATTGTTAAGTATAGATCTAAATCTTTATTATGAAGCATTTTTATTTGAATGGTTATATTTAAAATATGAAGAAAGAGATTAGTAATTGATTTATGTATTTTATGATAATTTATCCAACCAAATATTTATTTTTATTCTTAAATTTGAATTTTGATTTGATACAACAGATTATAAGTTGTTTAAATTTCATCAGTTACTAAACAATCCTAATTTAAACCTAACACAAATAATTCAGATTATAATTAAACAAATACTTGATTTCCTTCAATTTTACAGTTTATTTTTCAATATAAAATTTACGCTATTTCTCTATTTTATAGTTTGTGGTAATAATTGATTATTAATAATATTTAAACAAATATTTCTGCATTTATCTGCAAATAAGCCTTTTAGATTCTTCTAAGAAATGGGGAACTTTTTTAATGCTAACTGGAATTTCTTTAGATTAATTCTAGAAAATCATTAGCTATTAATCTTATCAAATACACAATACAATAAATGTGAAATTTTAATTGAATTATGTAATTAATAATATAAAATTAGAATATATCTTTGGTATTTCATAATTGAAGCAAAAAATTCATGCAAAAATAGAATGACATGCAATAATAATGGTATAATATATATTTAATTATAGTATTGAATTTTATACAAAATCAAGAAAATAATATGAATCCGGTTTGAATAGAAGTTTTAAACATTTTAGTTATCTATTAATTAAATTTTGTATCAATTTTGAATAAATGATAAGAATCAAAATTGGTCTAATTACAAATATAAATTTAAGAATAACTTAATATCTATCACCTTCTATTTAATATGATTTTATATATCATGATGAGATTTATTTTACAAATTTTTATATTGAATTAATCTTTTAAGTCTACTCTATAATAATATTTACAACAAAAATAAAATTTCATTTCAAAAATCATATTATAATTTTTATCAAAACAAGTTAGATTAAAGAATATATTATATTTTTTTATAAGTAACTAAAAAAGGACTAAACTTTTCATAAAAATTTAGAAAATCAAAATATAACCTGTGAAATATATTTAAAAATAATTCAGCATATTAATTAAAAAAATTCTAAGAATAAAATCCATAATTAGTTAAAATAAAATATTAAATACCTTGCAGAATTACTCATATTCATAATTTATAAAAATATCCAAATAAAAGTTATGAAAATAGAATTAAATCAATGATTACTGAAAAAAATATAAAATTCAACATACTTTAAGATAAAAAAAACTCTAAATTGTAGAAGTTAGATATTTTAATTTATAAATTACTTCAAATTAGCTTTATATTAGATTTAATAATTGAAACAGTATTAGAAACTAATCAAAATTAAATAATATTTCAAGAGTGAAATTACCAAAAAGGAGATTTACTCTTTACCCTTTAGAAATAATGTTTCGAGATCTTCAAGAATAATAGAAGGATTGCTAAGAAAAGATCAAATATATATAAAAGAGAGATTAATGAAAAGGGCTATCTCAACTAAAACACCAACAGATTGATGATGAAATATGTTATTTTTTTATTCTACAATTTATATTCTATATAATAATTATTTTCTAATATATTTTAACTAGTACTATATGAAATTAATATAATCAATGTTTTGATCAATTAAAACTATGGAAATATTAAAATTTTAATTTTATTTATTATAATTATTTCTAGGTTAGACTCAATAATTAAAAAAAATATAATCAATCCCAATTATGGATGAAGTACAAAGAAAAATACTTAGTTGTTACTTATGATATCAGATTATGTTATATGATGGATAATTTAAGTATAATTAAAATTTAATAATCATAAATATCTGATATTAGAACTGATTAATGGATGCTCTATCAAATTCAATTGAATTTCTCAAATTATTTATGTTAGCAAACATAAGGTAATAAAATGTAGATGATAATTACAAAATACTTTGAATTTCATAGAATAAATTTCAAATTTTAAATTCAATTAGTAAAAAAGTGTTTTATTGAAACATTATATAAATGAAATGATCCCTATTTGTCGATAATTATTTTCTTACTTAAATTTAACCGATTTGATAATAGTAATTTAAAATCTATTAATTTACTTCTAGGGAATATAAACAGATGAAAAATTAATGTAACAGGATTCATTATCTCCTTTCACTAGTATATATTAGAATTTAATGTAGTTTCCTGATAGATTATTGTAAGTGTAGATTTGAATGTATTTAGATTTATATGGTTAAAAACGAATATTTTATTCGAAGTAAGCCAATTTAGCACACTATATTCTTCACTAATTGTTTTAGTAATAATCCATTTTTATTTATTTGAACTTTTCATAGCCAGGATTATATTATTATTTCCATTTGAATTAAATGATATTCCAAGATCAACTGAATTATCATGGATTATAATTTAAAATTAAGCTTTGTAATTTTTGAAGAAGTAGACCAAAATTCGATAGACTTTGAATAAAATTTTTAGGTTTCCACTAGGGGAAATTACTAGACAATAAACACCATCAGACAAGAATTAAGATTAGCCATATCACCAGATTTATTAAGAATTTTCAATAATCTCAATTCACTATCTTTGAATTGGAATAATTTAATTTAAGCAAAATGATAATTCATAAAAAGGTTTTGGTTAGAGTTCATATAAAAATAAGTAGATAAGATTTTAAAACAGTTAATAAATTCTAAATTTCTGAAAAAAATAAAAATAGGCACATTCATTTTTAAACTTTTCTTATAACGTTTATAAAATCTTAATAATTATTTATCGTTCAATAAAGTGTGAAGGGATATGTTTATTGTTATAATTGGATATTTAAAGACTTTGATTTCTTTAAATATTACAATAATGTTATGATTAAACAGTTACCATTATAAATAAATTAAAATATTGCTTTCACTAATTAATTTCGATCTTTTTTTACAAACAATTTTTGATTGGTTTAATAATTCTAATCTAAATTTTTGCAAGTTTTACAATGCTTTGAATATAATTAATAATGCCTTTTACCTACAATAAAATAAAATAATTTGTTGCAAAAAAAATAACAGAATGATATTTTATTATAGAGGCTGATATAAATAAGAAATTTGTTATTTAGCAAAGACCATTTGCAATATTGATACATGTTTTAAATTAAATGCTTAATTGAGATACTTAACTAAAAATAATTTTAGTCATTTGTAATAATCTTATTCTTTTTTCAAGTACAAGTTTTTTAGAAGGATTTATTTC
>CAJJDO010000179.1:33944-44070 GCA_905183005.1 Paramecium pentaurelia
TATAAATGAATGTAAATTGAATAAAAATGTAGAGTAAAATAAGAGAAATTATATGTTTTTATTTTGATTGACTAGGATGAAAAAAAATTCAATAAAATTATCCATTATTTATAAAAAATTATATTTTATTAAATTTTATCATAATAGCATTAGAAGGATTTATTTCTATTTATATAGCAATTAAGATTTACTGATCTAATTTTTTTTGAATTTGATTTATTTATCAGAGTTAGAGATCAAATATATAGTGAATTAATTGATAAAAGGGAATAACCAAGATTAATACTTAAAATTAAATAGTTGATATTTAATTAAGAATCTAATCAGGCACCTAAAATTCATTTTCATTTGGAGATAATTAAAATACAATTAATCATTAGGGTTAAAATATAAATTTAGTAGAGCTAATCAATATATATATTTTTTATAGAATTTTTTGTTAAATTAGAATATATAAAATTTTTTATTTTAGGAAACCTACTTATAGCAAATTATAATTATCTTTTAAAATTCAATGAAAAAGATTGTATAAAATTATTTAAATCAAATTATCTTTATTATAATAATTTTCAACTTTGGCTGCTCTTAATGCAATGATAATTCTTCAAAATGAAAATCATGCAGAAAAGGTTGAAATATCGTTTAATTTAAGATTACTTATATATTATAAAGTTAAAATTTGTAATGAATTGGGATATCTTTTTGATAAATTAAAAAAAAGTCTGTACATCTTGATTTTATTAAACCCTTCTTCATCAAAATATCATACAAGATTGTTTTTATAAACTAAATTGAGAATAAATTTACAGTATGTTTACTAAATAATTATACTAAATGTAAAAAATTAGCAAAAATATAAAATTTTATAATCCTTGTCATATTCAGATGGATGCTGATAGTGAAATTAAATAATCAATATTTTCAATTATTATCTATTAAAATGTAGAATGGCATCTAAAATTGCTGTCGATGAAACTACAAAATAATATTGTCTAACTTCTCTAAAAATATTAATTGTAACTGTCAGGATAATTATAGTGATATAAAGGAACCAAAAAAATTAGTACTTTTACAATTAACACATAGTCTCATTATGCTTGCGAAACTTGTGATGATTTTGGACCAAATTATTGCATTTAATATTAAGTAAGCTTAAAGAGATATTTTACATATTATGGGAGAATGATTGACTATATATTCTGATGATCAAACTATTGATTTTTCAAGTAATTATAAATAAGATGAGGTATATAGTATGCAATTATTCATTTTTATGATTTGCAAATAGTAATAAAAAAAATCATGTTTAGCATTTCCTTAAATTAATACACCTAGTGATTCATTAAACTAAAAATTTGAATTATTTTGTTCTATTTCAGACTCTTTTGAAAATTGATTTTCACTGTGATTTAACTTGTTAAATTTGATATGGTAATTTAACTTTAAGATGCTTTGATTTATCATTTTTTATATGAGAAGTTGGTAATTAAAATATGAAAGCATAAAATAATTTTTAAATATAATCCAATATCACTAATCATGTTACCAATATTCTGATAATACTAAAAAAGGTTATATTTTTATTTATCTTCAATTAATAAATGACAACATTTGCAAATATTTTGATTAATATGATGATAAATGTGAAATATTTTGTTTAAAAGTAATTAAGATAATTATCAATCTATTAAAATGTTTATAATAGTTTAAGACATGTGAAATAAATCAGAAAAATATTTTAGTTGTACATTAAATTCCCTATATATACTTGATTCCATTAAAGGGTGCTTTTGCTCAAGAGAATGTTATTATAAAAAATATGAAATAATTTGTCAAAGGATTTTTAAAATTATTGAAAAGCATCTCATTTAAATACAAAAATATTATGCTTCTAATAAAGAATCCTATCTCAGGTATAATCCTGTTGCAAATAGAAATTAATCATTAATATATATAAATGGTCTAAACAGTATTTTGAATTAAAAGTTTAGATTGCAAAAATAATTATTATTTATCATTTATGATAATAAGAATGTATCAACTTTCCTCTAGTGATTACACTATTGATTATTATGAAACAGAAATCAAAATCTGCTTATTTTTAGAACCATGTCAAAATTGTAATTCTAGAGAAGCTAATTCGTGTATACTTAAATACATTATGCATTTAACAATAAAATTTATTTTGCACATATATGATTGCGGTTAGTAATTTTTTTATAGAATGAAAAACTTCTTAAATAATAGATATCCTGTTAATAATTAGATGAAAAACTACAATTCTTTTTTATTTTTATATTTAATCAACGAGAAGCGAATAAACATTAACAATTATAGAATAAAAAATTTTATATATTTATTAATTATTCCAATTATTAAAAATAAATCATTTATTCTATATTATTAATGAAAGGATCCTTTAAAATTTTGATAGGATATCCTAAAAGCTAATTATCACTCAAAACATCCAATTAAATATCTGAGCAAAGTATGGTATTCATCATGACAAAAATAAATAAGATACTTTTTGATTTGTAGTATAAATCTCAAAGTTAGAGTAAGAAAATTTAATAATTTTAGTAATAAAAGAAAATGAATTACCCTGATGAATAGAACGATGATCTATAAGAGATTTTCGATTAAGTTTAGTATGTTCATGAACAATTATATTGTATGATAGTTTAACTGTTGAGAAAAGAATAAATTTCTGATTCTTTAGGATTCCTTTTAAATCCTAATGCTCAAAAACTATTAGAAGAATAGCTCAAAATGCATAAAGAGATTGAACTAGAAAAATAGAATTATCACATAATTACTAACAGTATGAAATTAATACAAAATCATAAATTTAATAAAAATAATTATTCAGAAGAAATTTATAATGAAATCAAAGAAGATCTAATTAAAAAAATATCACAAAATAAAAAGATCATTTAATTTTTTTAATTTTTAGTTCTACTCACCGCCATTGATAACAATTTTATATAATGTGGGTCAAATTCCTTAAATTTATTAGTTTAGATAAAGGTTGATCTTACAAACCAAAATTTTGAAAATATTAATATCCAGAATACTTCTTTGGTGGGAGCTAATTTTATGAGATGTAATTTGAGTTAATCATAATTTGACAATGTAGACATAAGTGGTATAAATTTGAATGGAGCATAACTTTTTAATTGTAAATGGAAAAACTTAAAAATAGAGGAATTAAATAATTTAAATGGTCATAGTAGCTCTGTTAGATCAGTTTGTTTCATGCCTGATGGATCTACATTAGCATCTAGTAGTTATTAAGAAATTCGTTTATGGGAAGTTAAGACAGGTCAATAAAAGGCCCAGTTGAATGGTCATACTGGTTCTGTCTCCTCAGTATGCTTCTCTCCTGATGGTACAACATTAGCATCTGGTAGTTGGGATAATTCTATCCGTTTGTGGGATGTTCAGACACAATTATAAAAGGCTAAGTTTGATGGTCATAGTCATTATGTCATGTCAGTATGCTTCTCTCCTGATGGTACTACTTTAGCATCTGGTAGTTGTGATAAGTCTATAATTTTTTGGGATGTTAAGATAGGAGAATAAAAAGCCAAGTTGGAAGGTCATAATCATTTTGTCAATTCAGTATGCTTCTCTCCTGATGGTACTAGATTAGCGTCTGGCAGTGAAGATAAGTCTATCCGTTTATGGGATGTTAAAACAGGATAAGAATAACTGAAAATAAATTGTCATGAATATGCTTCCATGTCAATATGTTTCTCCCCTGATGGAACTACATTAGCATCTGGTAGTTATTAAGAAATTTGTTTATTGGATGTTCAGACTGGATAATAAAAAGCCAAGTTGAATAGTTACAGTGGTGAATGGGTGTCGTCGGTGTGCTTCTCTCCAAGTGGGACTACATTAGCATCTGGTAGTTATTAAGAAATTCGTTTATGGGAAGTTAAGACAGGTCAATAAAAGGCCCAGTTAAATGGTCATACTGGTTCTGTCTCCTCAGTATGCTTCTCCTCTGACGGTACTATATTAGCATCTGGCAGCGAAGATAAGTCTATCCGTTTATGGGACATTAAGACAGGATAAGAATAAGCCAAAATGGATGGACTTAATCATGATTTCAGATAAGTGTGCTTTTCTTCTGATGGAACTACTTTGGCATCTTGTAGTGATGAGAATTTTATCCGCTTATGGGATGTTGAGACAGGAAAAGAAATTCAGCCTTCTGATAAAAGTTACAAAGATATTTTAATTTAATTTAAAACTCCATTATTTTCAGATAATTGTCTTCCTGGTATTTATTTTGTAATTATATTTAGCAACCGCCAATATAACAATTCTACTTATATCCCAATAGGCAATATTTTAAGCATAGGGAGCTTTAATTCTAAAAGGAGAATTTATTAGTCAATCAGGTATTGATTTAAAGACATAATTTAAAGAAAGAGGAAGTTGCTTTTTGGAAACCTTTTGGTAAAAGTGAATTAGATTATTACCAATAACATTTTCATTACAACTTATTTTATATTTTCGTTTAAATGATATTCTGAACATTTCTATTCTATATCTTCATTTTATTAAGTTTTTTATAGAATATGGTTAATTTTAACAGTTTTTATCGCCTTCATTTTAATATACACTTCCTTTCCTCTAATATTGTAAAAATCAATTATCAGCCAAGTATGGGATTATAACCTTTATATTGAGATGTAAATATAATTAATTATTAATTAAATAAATAATTTAATGCTGTATAAACTTATGGATTGATAATAACCAGCAAATAAAGAGGGCAATAAAAAAGAGGGAAGAAATATTTATTAAAATTACAAGAAAAGTAGAACAGCGCAAACTCTTTAAATTATTTAAGAGCATAAAAGAGATTGAGGGGAAAATTGTAATTTAAATTTAGTTACAATTTTTGGTTTTTTACAATATAAATTGTAGAGATAGCAACAATTATTTTATAACAAAAAATATAGAAATAGATATATAAAGAAGAAAAAACGAAATGATCCTCGATTAGATTTAATAATTAATAGAGCCAAGGCATTTTATAATAATAAATGATTTTATTTTGATTTAAATTTTTTTAAATGAATCAATAATTAAAATAACAAGTTGCAAAGAACTTATGAAAGAGTTTTCTCTTGAAGTTATGGATTGTTTAGATTATTGACTGAATATCATTAAAGTATTCAATTACATGTTAAGGATAATCTGGTTATGTATTTTTCTATTCTAGAGAATTTTTATTTTTATAAAATAAGAGAAAGAGATTGCAAAAAACATTTTCTTGATTTTACAAGATATTTAGCATTTATGAGGTCAAAAAAGAAAATAATAAGCAGAATATGGATTTTTTAGTAGTACAATAAGACATATTCTTTATTTTTTATCAGTTTTAATATGGCTATATTTCAAATTAACAAATAAATTACAACTCCAATCTAATCAAATAATATTTTTATTTATATTTGGTTTTAATTGTTTAGATCAAGCTTAAGTAAGAGTTGGTAGGGGTATTTGAATCTATTGAATTAAGAAAAGTGAGACTATCCTCTGGATAATATTATAGCTCTGATTGTTTTTTAAAGTTTAATTTGACCTATCAAAATTACTTAATTTCTTTCATATTCTTAAAATAAAGTGAGTAATTTATAATATCCTAATTTATTTAATTATATTCCTTATAGAATCCAAATTTTCTAAATATCTTTTACTATTACTGATTCATAAAGATAAATCGTCTAAATTATAAATCTCTCAAGTATTATATCTAAAGAACTTACAGACCCTCAGTTTCAATTAAAATACAGGTATTTAAAAGCTTTAAGCATTAATAATCAGCATATATCATCACAAGTCTATTTCTAAATTTTAAGTTGCTATAAAATTTTAATTTCTATCAAAAATATGAATTCTGGTCGATACCAAATGATTTACAATAATAATAAACTTAAAATTAGAATTAGATTAAAAAATAAACAAGAGTATCTATATTTTGGCTTACTATTGATGGAAAAAAAGATAAGATTAATATTTTGGATCTTATTCATCTTAACCAAATAAGCAATTTGTCGAATCAGAAATAATAGAAACTCCAAATATCAGGCGTAGATTTGCAATTTAACAAATAATAAAGATGCATTTTTAGTCTACAATTTTTATACCTTTTGTTTCCTATTCATAATAAATTAAAATGCCTTACTAAAAATCATCAACAAGAAATAGCAATTTATATGATGGATTCAAACAGATTGTTTCCATAAATTTAATAATAGAGAATTATTTTCGGAGACTAAATAATAATTTATTCATTTTTGCTGAAAATCATGGGAATAATATAAGTATTAAATTTTCCATAAATAATATATTGATAAGAATATAATCTGAAAATGATAATTATTATTAATTAATTATGAGATTCAAAAAGATGATAAATTTCTTATAGCAGGGAGTATGGATTATTCTATTTCAATATTTATGTTATTTAAGGAGGATTTAATAATTATGATAATAGAATTTTAATTAGATGATTAGAAGGTATTTTATCCTGTTTCTAAAGATTTTAAAATTGGAAAATGGATGAAAAATATAATAGATACTATTTATATAAATATCAATATAAAATCACTTCTTAAAATAACCTTGATAATTAGTTCATATTAGATCAATTTTCAAAAATTTCTTTTAAATTAATACATCTTAAATAAATATGATTTATTGACATAAAATGATCTAAACATATGCTAAAAATAAAAATTAGAAAGAATGTTTTAATTTTTAATACCTGAGACTAATAAAAATCTCTTTATAAAAAATTAAGGAATCTTGAAATATAATGATATTTCCATATATAATAAATTATTTAAAATTTTCATTCATTGAATTTTATTTTAAATTTTTAACAAGCAAATTTTCCTATTGGCAATCCATTTAGATACTCTCCCTATTTGATTTTTTGATCATCACTTGAATAGATAAGTATTCTTACTCATTATAATTCTCATCTAGATCAATCCATAAACCATTTTTCTTTCCATATAAATAAATTCCGCCACCACTAAGAGATATTTACAACTTATACATAATTTAATTTTTAAAAGTAGTATTCCATTTTCCTTACTTTTTTCCTTTCTAATACATTCCCTCATATTTAATTTAACAATATCTATTCTATTAAAAATAATCTACTTGTAATAATTTTCGTGCAAATCAATCCATTATCCATTTTTCTGACCATTATCATTATAAAACCCTCCACCTCTAAAACAAATATTTTGTTATTTTGATTCTTACATTATCTTTTATTTGTAATACGTTTACCAGATTAGAATTTTTCTACCATTTTAATATCTACCTGCATATTTAATAAGAGAATAGCTAGTTGTTATTGAAATTGTAATACTTAGAAAAATTTTCATACAAATCAATCCAATTTCCATCTTTATTATGATCTTCATTATAATAGCCTCCTGCTCTTTATAAATCAATAAACTTACATCACTTAGTCTCTATAAAATATATTCCATTATTTAGATTTCTATCCATTTTCGTATATTCCAATTTCAGTAACCAAGCAATCACTGAATTATATTTTGAAAAACAAATACTTAGAAAAATTATCAAATAAATTAATCCACATTCCTATCTTAATTCCATTATTATTATAAAATCCACATCCTCTGACTAATTTAATAAACTTTTACATTTAATTTTCTTTCTCTAATATATTCCAACACTGTTATTTTATACCATCTTAATATTCTCCTTAATATCTAATAAAACAATAACTAATTTAAACTCATAATTAATAACCTAGAGAAGTTAAATTATAAATCAATCCACTTTTTAATTTTCTCACCTTTCTCATTATAATAACCTCCACCACTAAAATAATCATTACTAAAACATAATTTTATTTTAATAATTTGTCTGCCATTGGAATACTTTGACTCCATTTTAATAAGATCCAATTTAAAAAATTTAACAACCACTATTATAATTGTTATTTGATTACTCAGAATAATTTTCATCTAAATCTATCCAAATGCCTTGCTTCATACCTTATTCATTATAATATCCTCCATCTCTGAAAATTGAAATATATCAGTAAAATTACATTATCTGTTCTTCTAGATTGATACTCCACTTTCCTATCTTAATACCATTTGAATATTCTCCACTGTAAGAAATTTTACATTATCTCACAATAACCATTTTTAATACTCACAATAATTCTCATGTTAATCCAACCAAAATCCATGCTGCTTTCCATTTATATTATAATTCCCACCCCTTTAACATATTACTAATTATATTTATTTACATTTTTTTTAAAGTATCTTCTCTAAAATGCTTTTATTTGATATCCCAATTCCCTTATTTTTAACCTTTAACATATTATCCAGTATAAATGACCTAAAATCTCTAAAATATAAAATTAAAACATAACTTAGAAAAACTTTAATTCAATTCAACCCAATCGCCATTCTTAAATCCATTTTCATCATAAATTCCTCCACCACTAGTCTAAACTTAATATTTTACACTATTTCATTATTAATTATACTATTCCATTGATAACATCTAACCCCATTTTTGTACTCCCCATTCCATATTATTAAACAACTTAATTATAAACTTAAATTACTCTAAACTTTGCTCTAAATCAACCCATCTTCCATCTTTTTAATTTTTCTAATAGAATCCTCCTCCTCTGATATTTTAATATATATAAATTAGTACATTATTTTATCTTTTTCGTTTATATCCCATAAACCCTCCTTCTCTCCATTTATATATTATCCTATTGTAACAATTGAAGAAAAACTTTAGTTTTATAATTCATTTTACTTCAACTAATCTTCAATTAATTCTACAGATTTTCCAACTTTAATTCCATTTAAATTATAACTCTAAAACCCACTAAAATATAATTGATTAATTAACATATAAGAAAATTCTTCAATCATTTTCTCTCTAAACATAATTTCCCAATAACCTATTTTTATTCCATTCTTATATCTTCCCTCAAAAATCACCTAATTATTACTTTAAAGCTTAATCAATATCAAATACTAATGAAAATATTGATGTAGATCAATCCATTCCCCATCTTTTAAACCTTAATCTGTGTAATTACCTCCTCCTCTAATATGTAGATCAATGATAACAATTACATTTTTTATTCTTTATATTTGATATTCCACCATCCTTATTTTAATCCATTTTTATAAAATCCAACTTAAGTGACCTAAGATAACCTAAATTCAAAGATTAAATTTTTACTCCCAAAAATGATTAAAAGCTTCAACCCAAAATCCTGTTTTTGTTCCATTTTTATCATAATTTCCTCCTCTACCGAATGATTCTCCTTTCCAAAGAGCATTCCATCTACCAACTTTCATGTTATTATTTTAAGTTTGTCCAAGCCAAGTTAAATGTTTAATTTAGTTTAAGTTTCTATTAAAAGACTACTCATCTTCTATCAATTATTGTTTCTCACTATATAATTATTAAAAGTTATACATATTTAGAATAGATCCATCTTTGATGTATTTGATATATCCTTTTTGATATTGTATTAGGATAGAGGTTTTCTAAAGTTACCATTAGAATGATCTTTATACACTTTATATTCCATCATCAATTACAAATTCATTATCCTTTATATTATTAAGAATCTATATAGGTTTTAAAAAATACTAAGCCAGAATAGTTCATATTTTAAAAAAATCTAAAATATTAGAATTTAATTTAATTTCTTTTTTAATTTATAATAAATAAACTTGTTTTTTATATATCAATATATAATTGAGTACCTATTTTGATCAGCTTTAATATTTTTCATTTGATACTCAGCTTCATTTTTTAATTAATTAATATTGATTTTGTTATAATAACCAAAGATCTTAATAGCTCCAATTGATAATTTAAATTAATGCTTCATAAGAATCATAAAAGCAATAATTTTTTTTGCTTTGTACTTCTTTGCTTTTTTGTTATTGGAATTATTTGTAATTGTTTAATTGTTAGAATAAAAAAATTTTCATTATATTTATTATTGTATAAAAATTAGTAATTAATTATTATATTTAAAAATTCTTAGTTGATAAACATTAATTAT